>AZIM01003372.1:17032-27063 GCA_000516915.1 Ophiophagus hannah | reverse complement strand
CACACACACACACACACACACAGACACTATGAAATCTATTCAATCCATGTGTCTCATTATGATCCTCCATTCCTGGTATTCCTTTCAGTTTTTTCCTATATTTGTAGATCCAATCCTGATTGAGATAACAGTGAATCTTATACATTGAAAATCCTATGACAACAAGCTGAGAGGTTTCACAGTATTATCAACATTTTTTCAGCAAATTTTGTTTATTTTGTTTCCTGCTCAGGAATGGAATCATAATTTTCTTTTACTCTCGAGATATATTCTTTGCATCCCATGCTTCAAGTAGAATCTCCCAAGCCTATATTCAAGAGCAGACTGTCCAAAGAAACATATTAAAAATCCAATGAAAGCATTCATAAGATTTTTAATTACTTCTTTATATAACATATCCCTAAGAAAAAAAGAAGAAAAAAAGAGACTGTTGTCAAAGAAAAAAAAGGTAAAGCAGCTTTTTTTTAATTAAAAAAAAATCCTGTGGTTCCACGCAGATCATTCATTGTCATCCTCCACTACTAATTAAAAACAAGCAGAAGAGCAACAGGGTTAAGTTTCAGCTCAACAAGCAGAATGTTAAGCAAGCAGTAGTAATAAATTGTTCTCGGACTGCTTAACCCACGATGCTCGGTTTCCTACAGCTCTTTTTTCAAGAACTCTCCTCTGAAGCTACGCAGGGAACATTGGAAGTAAAGATATATTGACTTGTGCATAAGTTTTATTTGTTAGCTTGGATTGTGAGTAGGAAGGAATAAGTTGGCAAAAGGGGGTGAGGGCAACGTATTCTGGAATGACAGACAGGATTGCCTTCAGTTTAATTTCTTCTCTTCAGAAAGATTTAGTGCCATGTCAGAAATTGGAAATATATGGTGGGTCAGATGTTGCTGCACTACTACTCCCAGCAGTCACAGCCAGCAGAGCCAATACATTCAGTCCTCTATATTTCAATAGCCCCATGCTCCTTATTCCTGTTGTATGCAGAGGGTGAATGCATAGTACCAGGGTTCAAAATACATGTGCTTAATGCCTGCCTAGCCAGTTGGATTCAAAATCACAGTCCTGTAGCAATCTTGAGCATGTTGACTTGAAAATCAGTGTTAGAGTAGTCTGGAATGAGGGATAATGATTGACTGTTGTCAATTATGGGCTTCGTGAATCTTTTAGAAGACATGGAAGAGTTTGGGAGAGAGGATATTGTTGATTTATCTGTTGGCTTTATCTCAGTCCTCTATGCATTTTTATACCATGACTTCTAGATGCAGGCAGACTGCACAGGTTTCTATTAGATATACATTCAGGCCCTTCATATGTTGGAGTGATCATAATGAAGCCCTGTAAAAAATTATAATCAATATTTGCTGGTGAGAACTGAGACCAGCAGGTAGGTCATGACTGTGCTTCCCCTCCCCTTCAGTTGACATTGCTAAACTCTTTATCTATTTGTACAGGATAATTGCCTTCTGCTTTGAAAAAAAAATCCATTCCTTCTGCTATGATGGCTTGGGGCCACATTATTGTTGTTTGAACTTGTCCAGCAGTGTTAATATCACAGTGCTAGGCTTTTTCTTAATTTGCTAAGGACCACAGAGAACAAAGGCTTAGTTTCTTTTTTTCTTTTGCCGCACTTGGGTTGCACAAAATTAAAGTCCTATTTCTTATTTCTAAACTTAAATGCTACCTTTATGTTTTATCTCTTCGCTATTTATTTTCAATACTGCCTAGCTTAATCTAGAGCCTTTCTATTAGTATAAGTTTACAATTGCTTCTATCTTATTTCATTTATTTCTGCTTCGATATTTGTGCTCTATGTTTTCCTATCTTGACAATTTCCTAGCTTTGTGAGTTTTTTTCCTGCTCCCCCAAGATCTTTGGCTCTAATTGCCAAATTCAGGTCACTTTTATCTGAACCCCTTTTTTTATTCCTTTCTCTGTGGACTTGTGCATGCAACTTTTCCTCAATACTCTTCATTGAGCTGCTTTAGGAAATTTTGCACTTAGGCTGTTGTGTTCATGGAGTTTGAGTTGGTTGCTTCTTTTGTAGATACCATTCAGGCTCTATCTCTTTGCCTTTCTATTCTGTGTCTCAGAGAGTCTTGCAGCTCCCAAGGCTTGCCATTCATCCTGGGTCTGTAGCTGAGCTTCTCACCTTGGAACTCATGATTTTTTTTCTGCTCGTCTACCATCTTCCTAGCTAAAGTCCTCTTTTTGCCATGTTTATACAAGGACATACTTCCCAATTAAGAAGAGGATGGGTCTGTTTCAACCCTTCCTTCCCAGGCAGGACCAAAGCTCTGGGTTGCAAGAGGAAATGAAAAGTGCCTGCTTATTCTGTGTGAGGAGTCCATCCTTCCTCCACAGTTGGGAGCTGTAGTTTCAGGCCACCACAAAGCCTTTCAAATAGATAGGACAAAGCTTTCTCAATGGGAGTTCCTGCCTTCTAAAGTGTAAACAATATGTGGTTGCCTAAAAGTCTCTTAATATGTTATTCAGCTCCACTTCTTTTACTTAAAATAAATTGGCTTCATCTGTTGCAATTGTATACTTTATATTTTGTAGTCTTGAAACATGTCTTGTTATGACAAAGCAACCAAATAGGGAATGCGAAATCTTTAAATAAGCAAATAAATACTTTAGCTTTAAGTACAGTGCTGTAGTCATAAATTTATCTAAGAGGGAGTGAATGCTGTGGCCCTTAACATGTCTAGCAGAAGACAGTTCACCATAAATGTTGGTCCTCAGAGTAAGTCCTATTGAATTCATCATAACATGATTAAGCTCATTCCACAACACAGTTTGAATTCTCCACACAGAAGTAAATCTCTCCCAATTTTGGTAGAACAGTGAACAATTCTACATGACTGTAATATCTTTAATCTAGTTATACTGTTTAAAATAATACATGTCAGGTTTAAATTTACAGAGGATACTAAATATTTCAAAATAATCATTGACTTTTTTAGTTTACTAGTGCTTCCCAAAATGAAAGTGCTTTTTTTTTTGCTATTCAGTAACAATAATCCACAAATGTCCTTTAGTGACATGATCAAGGAGAGAAAAACAGACAACATCTCCATCAGGAATCATCCACGTACTTAATTGAGCCTGAAATAACAAATTCCCAATTTCCACAGGAAGATGTAAACAGCCAATAAAGGACATGTAGGCATTACTTTCCTTGCTCATTAGTCAAAAACAGAAAACATCTTAATGTTTCCTAAATAATTTACTAGCATTAAAATAACATAAAACGTTTAAAGCACGGGTAGGGCACTTTACAATACAGTAGTCAATAAGACATTATATCATGCCTGCATAAATAATTTGTGGTGTTTGCACGGTAAACCTGCATGAGACAGGGATTTTTCATGGCAGAAGCACACTATTGTACAGGGGGAAAAAATGGGAGGGTCCCATTCAGCAGGAAGGTGATAAACTCCACACCTGATTCTTTCCTATTCCTGTTATTTTCCAATTCTTTCATTCTAAATTCGAGCTTAATTCTTTGGGTTTGTGGTATAATAAAAGAGAATACTTGTAGTTCAGGGTTGAAAAGAGCACTCCTTGGTGCTCCCTGAGCTTGGTTGTTTTCTTGCAGATCTTTCATTACCCAAACTAGGTAACATCATCAGTGCTAGTAAAGAGTGGGGTTTGCTGTCAGTTTATATTGTAGAATATAGACTGAGAGCAACCCCACTCCTTACTAGCACTGATGATATTACCTAGTTTGGGTAATGAAATGTCTATAAGAAAACAGTCAGGCTCGAAAGCACTAAGGACCTTTCATATTATATATTGTCACTCATATACTGTGGCACAGTGATAAGACCAAAAGAATGTAGGTGTTCTGCTTTGAAGTTTTAATATTAGCTGTTTTCCCTCAAATAAAAGAGTTTATACAAGCTTTGGGCAAAGGTAACAGCTGCCTTTGGATATAGGAAGTAATTTTGTTCTTGATGTGAATGTTATGCTAGTGGTAGGCAGCCTCTAGAACTCCTTAGTGTTCTTTCTCAGAGTCCTTCTATATATTGCTGAAATTTGGTAATTATTTCAAGAGCAGTGCTATGGAACAAGAGTAGAGATATCTCAGGATTTTGTACTTTCCATGAGCTTGATTGTTGATTATAACAGACTATCAAAACTTTTGGTCATATTAAGCATTACATGTAGTCCTTGACTTACAATCATCCATTAAGTGACTGAAAAAAGTGACTTATGACCTTTTTTCACACAACCATTGCAGCATCCCCAAATGAGACACTTGGTAACTGGCCACAGTCTCATTTATAGTGAGTTAATTAAGGCAGAGTCTCCATGAAATTCTTGCCCACTTGTCATATCTGGATTGAATTTTTGTTTCTGAGATGAACTTTCAAACATCTCATCTTACATTTCCCATAATTTCTCACAATACTGCTATAGATACTTATCACATTTTTAGCATTCCTGGAACAAGTGATTCATCATTTATTTGAATGTGGAAACTGCAAAATGCAAAATCTACATTCATCATGTAATTGCACCAATGAAATACATTTGTATAAATTGATACAATTTATTGATATTGGTTAATAGATTTTCAAGTTAAATGAGCACCGATCCTCTGAAAAGTCTTAAATAAAGCTTTTACTGTACTTTACTTTTTTCTTGCAATTTTGGGGACAGAAACATTCAGGGATTTATTTCAACCATACCAAGGAAATTATCAGAAAACTCTACCTTCCTCTAAGCTTTTCTGTGCTTAGTGTTTTTATTTGATTGATGCCATGGTTTATCAATGGTTGTGATGTCACCTGATAATCACAGACATTTATTAGCCAGAAATAGAATGAACATATTCTCTATATGCAGAATCATCCTGAGACAAAGAAACACATAAACAAAAGAGTTTCCAGAGAGAGAAAGAAAGAGAGAGAGGGAGAGAGAGGGGGAGAGAGAGAGAGAGATATCTTTTAAAACTGAAGCAGAGTGTGGATTCTTGGGCAGGAGAAAGAGCTAAAATAATATTATTCACTGAGACTCTGAATAAAGTTTACCCAGAATCTGGAGAAGTAATGAGGTACCTTGAAATCCATTTATCTCTAAGGAACAGGTAAACAAATTTAGCTAGACATCTGCATTAGGATTTTATCCTTCACCTGAGTCTGTATTTAAGTCTGATTTGTGATAGATGTTAATATATTGTTTCTGAGGCTTATATGCAAATTCATATATTTTTTGCTGTCTGGAACATTTGTAACAGATTTTTGTCTAAATTCTCTAAAGAAGCAGATCAATATTGTTTTATGATTTACACAGAACTTTGTTTTTCCTTCTGTTCAATCATGTCCAATTTTCAGAAACTACATGTTTCTGAATATAATTTGAAAGAAAACATCACTCCTTATTAGCACTGAAGATGTTACATAGTTTTGATAATGTCTACAAAACAACCAAGCTTAAAGAGCGCCAAGGACCCTCATTTCAACCCTGAGATACAAATAATCCCCTTTATTAGAGATTGCCTGGTTAAGTCCCCTTGGGTACACAAGATCAAAATCAAATTAAAAGTTGGCAGAAGGAGACCATCGAGCAAGGAATAACATTAGAGGAGGATATGGCTGAAGGATCTGACCTCCCTTATATCACCTGGAGGATCCAGAATAGGTTGAGAGTTGGAGCGCCTAAATGTAAAACCAATTTACTCAAGTGGAGGCTCTTAGCAGATAGTAGCATGCTGTGTGAATGTAGAGAGACAAAGAATCTGGCCCATCTGCTGCTATGTTGGCTACTATCAGAAACATATACTGACTTATTTTTGACTTATTTATGACTTATATGTCATATGACTTACATATGACTTATTTTTGGCTAAAGACAAAGCCTAGAAGATAGGTTCATTCTGGCAGTTTAAGGTTTGATCTCAACATGGAAGAAGAAGTCCCTGTTGTTTCCTTTCCAAGGTTTTTCAGAAGTGGTTTGCCATTGCCTCTTTCCCAGAGCGGAGATAAAGTCAGTAGCTTAAGGTCACCCAGCTGGCTTTGTGCCTAAAGCAGGACTAGAACCTACAGTCTAACTTTACATATTCTTTTAACTGTTTTTTTTTTCATTTTGGACAAAAAGGAACATCTCTCTTTGTACAGAGAACAACAATGAAAAAAATATTTATATTGCCTGTGCCACTGAATGATTTAGCAAATAGTTAAAAAGCAAAAAGGGGGGGATTGCTTTTGATTTCTCCCTCTTTTAAATCAATCAATTTCTTTATTATCATTCTCTTGTGCAATTTACAAATTTTTGGAGGTCATGGGGGAATATTTCCTATTCATGTATCTCATGCTATAGATGTCGCACTATGTATGTTCATAGGCACATCTGAAGCTTCGTGTCAAATGTCTGACAGCCGATTACACCTCAACAGTAAGAGTGTCACAGAGGATTCTTTAAGCTATTTTATTGAAAGGGAAAAGGTGACATGATGTTACATAAATCTCAACAACTAAATACTTTCACCTTTAGGACCCCATTTATCTTTGAAGTTGCTAGGGCAGAACTTTTTCTATTCACTTTTTAACTTTGATGTTTAAGAACCAAGGAAAGAATCTTCAGACTGTTTGACCATTATACATTGGAAGTTAATTTTAGATGGAAATTACTACAATTAACAACTGAATTATTTCAAAAGCAGGGTTTTCATATAGGCTCTATGCCTAATTTGCACAGACTTAACTATCTTATAGTAAATTTATGTCTCATTGTATATCTGAGCTGTTTTCATGCCCTAGCAAACAATTTGGTGCCTATTTCAAGACAAACTATCAGGAAATGAATCTAGGATCTATTCTATCCAAAAATAATGCGCAAAAGCACTGAAATATGCTTTTTACTCAGTATTTTAGATGGGAAATACTATAGGGGACAGTCCCCTGTAGGATGAAGTATATTTTAACAAGAGTGTTTTGCAAGATCTATTTTTCTTACATGCCAAATGTGGTGTGAATATTCTGAAATGACAGTGTTGGATTTAATTCTAATATTCAGGTGAGCTAAATTTATAATTATGATGGTGGAAGAGAAGGCATGGTAGAAAGAATTGATGTTAAAAGACTCTACAGACACTTTTCAAGAGACTCTTCAAACAGATGTGAATTTATGATGAGAGAAGCTGTAAAATAAAGGAGAATTCTCTTTGTTAGATGCAGGTTATAATGATACAACTTGTCAAACTTGTGTCACCAAGTTTAGAACCAAATTCATTCCTAAAAGAAATATTGCTAATAGAAGGGAATATATGGAGCTCAAGGTTGAACTGAGGAGTCCTTGGTGCTATCTGAGTTGGTTGCTTTCATCTTCATAACAGATGAGTAGGTAGAGAGCTTGGTATATAATTTAAGGCAGCGGACCCCAATCTTTCCATCTTGGTGGAGTGGCAGTGGCATCAGCGGGGGAGGGGGGAGGGGATGGTTTTGTTGTACACATGCCACTTCCACAAATGCAGTTTTGCACATATGCACTCGCCCACCACTTGTACGGCCTGGTTCACAACAGGCTGTAGCCTGACTCCAAGCCATGGACCAGGGGGGTTGGGGATCATGATTTAAAGGAAACTGACTCAATTATAACACGCATCCTAAATATCTTGGGGTCACAGAACACATTCCTATAAAGAACACTTGATAAAGACTGATGTCAAACTCAGAAACAGAAATAGCATCCTGTACAAATTGTGTGGCACTAGCTGGGTTTGGCAAAAGACACCTTGTAAGGTTCTAAACTTAGCTTAGTTTGCTTACAGCAGAGTATTATGCCCCAGTGTGACTTAATAGCCTGGCAAACAAGTAGGATTGATGGACAATTGTATGAATCAATGCACATCATTAGTGGGACAATTCAGTCTACTCCCACATATTATTGCCTGTTCTGAGTCATATACTACTTACAGAAATAAGATGAAAAAGGTCCTCCTTCAAGAATTCCTGAAGATTATTGATCATTCCCAGCTGTCAGTTCTGAGTGACATATCCTGCTTGGAGCAAAATAGGTTGAGATCTAGGCACCCAGGCATCTCTATTGCTAAAGCATTTGTAAAAGATGATTTTGATGATCACAATTTGTGGAAATTGAGTCTCCATGTGTGAGTAAGTGGCAATATAAATTTTCTAAATAAAATAAAATAAATAAAATTTACAGATATTATAGTATTTCATTGCATTTTATGTGCAAGAACTCTCCAGTATCTTTGGACAGAAGTAGTATACAAATAACACAACTTAACATGAGGACCCCACCACAGATTTTTTTAAAAAAACTTTTTAAAAATATAAAATAACCTTAAGGGGATTTTAAAATGTGAATATTTACTAATAATCAAAATAGAAAAGCAATCAACATTGGATTGAGAGAAAAATTAAAAATGAAAAGTATTCAGTTAAATGCAATTAAGATTGGTTGACTATATGGTGACCCTATGGGCAAATGTTTGACACCTTGACCTTTTAAAATAATTATAATTCCATTAAAGTGTTATTTTTCCTTTTTCTATAGCCCCGAATCTTGCCACGTAAAGCAATTCTTTAGTAGCTCACACCTGCTTGCGTCACATGTATAAGTGTGTTGCTTCTGCTTGCTGATCATTATTTTAATGCAGTGTTTCTCAATCTTGGCAACTTTAAGATGTGTGGATAGCCTAATTGGGCTTTTATGTCTGATTTTATTTTATTTTTTCTGAATGGTCCTTACCATGACTGAAAACATGGAATGGACAATTAAGCAATCCAGTTTCAGGCTGATATAACTGAAAGGCCCAAGCCAATCGGCATTTTGGGAGTTGAAGTCCACATATCTTGAAGTTGCCAGTGTGAGAAACATTGTTTTAATTCATTTTAAAGTTTTCTCTCAGTCAGCTTTTATTTGGCACAGGACTCATTTTACTGATCCACAATATACATAGTAAAATCATTCAAGATGATAGTTCTAAGACATGTATTCCTTTTTTTTTCACTTTTTCTCACTTTCCAGCATTTACATCTTTATATTACCCACTAGAAAAAATATTCTTTGATTTTTTATGTTATTACTGAAGTGCCCTTTATCTATCATGAACTTATCTAACTCTGTCATTGCCTTTCTAGGATTAATCCCCACTTTAATTCTCCAGAACACAGTCCCTATTTACTTATTTCTAAGCTGACACCTTCATTTCTTCACTGCCAACTGTAAATTCAATAAGAATGCTTCTTAACATTTAACATTAATCCAGATTTTTCACTTTCCAATTTTTTTATTTTTATAGTGAACTTGTTTAAATTTTCTTTAGTTTCAGATAACAAAATAGTGTTGTCTGTATGGAAAACTAAGATGTTAATATATCAGCTTCTGATTGTGGTTCCAGCTGTCATGTCTTTCAATCCTGCTATGGTTTTAAAAAAATAATATATTTTATTTCATTAATTTCAATGAATTAGGCAGATTATGGGGCTAACTCACTCCTCTGTTTCTCCTAATTAAGTTTTTACAGGAACTTTTTATTCATTGCAAAGATTCCTCAAAGAATGATTAGGTGCCTGACACCTCATTAGCCTTAATAATTTCCACATTCAGGAATGGTTTTCATAGCCAAAAAGCCTAGGTATGATCAATAAAGCAAAGGTAAACTTCCTTTTTTTGTGCTCCATCCCTTTATTCATCTTCATTTAGCTATCTGATCCTGTATTTTTCTACCCTTTCTGAAACATGTTCATTAGGCAATTCTCTTTCTATGTATAGGTCTACTTTTCTTTATAAGATTTTAAACCAAACTAGTATGCCAGTGTGATGAAGGAATGCAAGTATTCTTTAATTTGCATTATTTGTTTCCTTTCTTTGATAAACATATGTATACCCTGAAAGTTTCTAATCTCTAGGTCATAGAGATCTGTTCGATACTTGATGATGCAGAATTTTAACTAACATTTCTCCAGCAATGTTAAACTGTTCAACTGGTATTTCATGCAATGGCTATTCCCAGGGTGATTGGTTACGGTGGGAGGCGTATAGGCCGAGGGTCATATCAT
>AZIM01003371.1:3125-15807 GCA_000516915.1 Ophiophagus hannah | reverse complement strand
ATGACCACCAAGCCACACCCACCACCTAAGTCATGCCCACAGAACCGGTTGTTAAAAAATTTGAATCCCACCCCTGGGAAGATTGCATTTTGTGGAAATACTTTTCACAACTCCACCCCCAAATTCCACTCCATTTCAAAGAAAGAAAAATATCAATGAAGACCCCCATATTCACCCACCTCCAAGATCCCAATTAAGTCTGATTATGTGAGCAGTCAAGGGATGCTAGCTGAATATTTGAAGACTCAAGGAAAACCAAGATAGTAAAGATGGAATGGAAAGCTTATACCAGTAGTAGGCTGGGTGGAAACCTGCAGAAAGAACTTCTAAACATGTTAGAAGTTGCTGTAGTTATTCTTTAAGTTTAGAAATTGGCAGTGGACTTTTAATAAAATTGTTGAAGACAATTGGAAATTAGTGCAATGTTGAATAATATTAAAGGCATAATAATATGCTTATTATTTTTGTAATCATTTAATTGGTTTAATAACAGGTTTTGCCTTCTTGTCTACTTCTACACTGTGATTTTTTTCTAATGAAATGAGAGGTTTATCATTTAAAAGATTAAGAGAAAGAGAGTTTGCAGAAATGTAAGGATGTATTGACTTCACAATTTACATATACTGTGTGGGGAGGTGAATATACATGTACATTAACAAAATTTCCATTCTTATAGGCCTTCGAGCCGGTTGATTCTTTTTCTATGAGCATAAAACAGGTTTACTCTAGAGGCTATCTTGAGAGTATTCTTCTCTGCCCCATAACACGCAATTAAATTTTTGTTATTGACATTAAAATTTATGACTCACAGAGGAAAAATATCTCAACAGTTTTGGGGGATTTTTTTGAAGGAGAAATAGAACATTTATAGAATGAATGGAGAGTAGTAAACTGTTACATAGTTAGTTATGAGAAGGTCAGAAGGAATGTATTTGTGTGACTTTCCTTTCTTTTGTCGAACAATTCCTGAATATGCCAGTACCTCCCCTCCCACCACCACCCCACACATTCACTGCAACAACCCCCTCCTGCCTCATGTTACTCCAAAGTATACACCCACCTGCTTTCAAAAGCTGTTTGGAACTTGCAACATTTTGCCACTGACTTTGCTTATGGGAAGCCAACAGGAAGTCGCAAGTTGAGATCCTTGCTTAACAATGTATGATTCTTATTTAATAATGTAACAGGGATTGTTTGGATTGCTGTTACTAAGCAATGTGGTCACATGACATTACACTTTATGACATCATTTAGTGACAGGAATTCCAGATGCAACTGTCATCATTAAACGAGTACTACCTGTATTGCTTCAACTTTCCCCTCTCCCATGCTATGTTTCTGCCCTTGCTGTATTCAGGATGTGGAGTCCTAGATGGGCAAAGTATTGCTAACTCAAAGAGTAATCTTTCTTCTTTATCTTAAGGGTTTATCTTTTATTTCCTTTCTCTCTTTATATTGCCCCTTTCTAGGCTAAACTTTTCCTTTTACTATTTCTTTTTTTCTTAATGATATCTCCAGGCAAAACTTCTAAAATTTCTTCCACCACTTACTTTATAGGTGTATGGAAAAGAGTACATTTGTGCACCCATAGCTTTTAAAATCTTTTCTAATTCTTCTGGGTTTTAGTTTGTTTCTCTATTCCTTAGACAGAGTTCTGGCTTTGCTGGAAAGTCTTAATTCTGATTTCCTTCAACTGATTCTAAGCTCTCTATGAAGAAATGTCTTAATGCTTCTCTTAATCTCTGTTTACCTTAGTATCTCTGAGGATATAATTTCTTTTTCTAACCTCCTCCAGTTATAAACCCTCATCCACAAATTCTGTATTTTGCCTGGCAGCTTCTTGCCTGTTTATATTAAGATATTATCTCCTTTACTTATTTCTTATTACTTATTTCTCAACTGAGAAATCTCCAACTGAGATGCAGTATAAATGTATCTATGTTTCCTTAATTCCACTTATCTCATGTTTTAATTTAAGAATAATTTGATTTATATGTGCATATTTCCCTGTAACTTATCAGCCTCCCTGGTTCTTCCAAGTTCCATGAAATCTCAAAAATATGATAGAAAAGGTAGTCCTCTTTAGAAGAAAAAGAAAATGTTTGGGAAGCTGCAAAGGTAGTTTCATTCTTATAAAATGCCCCAGCTTCAGTTGAAACTGATTAACAGCATAAAAGTCTTATTTTAAAAGTTCACGTTTTGTTGATACGGTTTTCCTAAGAAGGTCATGACTGCATATCTGAGAATACTTCAAGACCATTTTTATCAACTTATTTTCCTGTAAATTTGATTAGAAAGGGAAACCACGTTGGCAAAGGTGTCTTATATCTTTCGCAGTTGAACTTAGACCTCCTGAATCTTCACCCAATGCTTCTTCACTCTGCCACACTGGAGTAATATAACTCCAAATATGTTTTCAAGACAAGAAAAAAAAAGGACAGAATTTATATAACTCAGAATTTCATTCAGAGTTTTTTAAGGGGGGGGGGGAAGGAAATGGAATCTCTCCAGTTTAATAAACCAACTCATTTTTAATTAAACCACAAGCCATAACAAACCATAAAGTATTTTGTCTTCCTTCATTACTACTTTTTGGCAGCTGATTATGAGATGGAGAATAAGCCACTCCATATGTAAACAGGAAAAGAGTTAGGAGCACTTCAAAAATCACACCCGAGAGGTTATTACTACTGTAAACTATATACACTTACAGAGATGCCTAATTAAAGGTGTGCGCACTGTAAACAATATACACTTATAGAGATGCCTAATTAAAGGTGTGCAGAAATGTCACTAATTCTTGTATGTTCTATTCATTTTTTTAAAAAAATAGCTACATACCTACATATTTCTTCTGTCACCATAGAGAACTGCACTCCACTTTGAAAAGAATTTTCAGCTGACACCTGACATCCTATATCTCAGTCTTCAGTGGAGAGACATAAAGTTTACTGCCTAAGGCTTCTAAATAATAACATTCGTAGTTCTGCGAGAATAAAGTATATTGTTTTTTAGTGTTTTAGATTTTTTTTTTTTGGTCAATGCTCAATATCTATTAAATCAGGGTTTCTCAGCCTTGCCAATTCACAGGTGTGTGGACTTCAAATCCCAGAAGCCCACAACCCAGAATTCCATTTGGTCATTTGGTCATTGATGAAAATTCTGGGACATGAAGTTCACACAACTGGGAGTTGCTCAGGTTAGGAAACACTGTATTAAATGGATAAGTTGGCTTCATGAGTTTATGTGTTTTCATACCAAAATTCATTCCTGTTTCATTAAACACAAAATACAGGAACATATATTAAAACCAAGAATACATTTGAATCCCTTGTATTAGTAAAAACCAATTAACTACACAGTGGGATGTGAAACATTTGCATCCACCCTCACTCTCTATCAAATAAATTATCATACCACTTCTGAATATTATTACAAGATGGTTTCCTCTCTGTGCAGTATGCAAAGCTTGGTTTTTGGCCAGGGTGTATCATAAAATCTGGCAGAAGTACTTTTTGGCAAGCATTAATTCAAGCAGCAATAAGTTTTTATGGATAATTAGTTGATTGAATGGCCATGCGAGGTGGATATCTCTTAATATTCATAATTAATTCACATCTATGAATATCTTCCTAGCTGAAAGTTTTGTGGTAGTGATACTCTTTCAGTTACTTTAACCAGACACAGTATTTTATTGCAACAGTAATAAAGACAAATCAATATAAAAAGAATTATAATATGCTTATGAGCAAAAGTCCTTTGCATACCACTGCTATAGGATAAAGGAATCTATTCAAGAACTAGATGAAGGTTCTTCATCAGTGTAATAGCATTTATCTCCTCTCTGATGAGACAGCAAGGGTATCACAAATTCATATAAACCACTGTGTCTAATCTCCCGATCCAGATTTGAACAGACTGTGAATTTTGAAGTAGGCTACAAGTACATTGGACTTCTAAATTATTTATTCCTCTTTATGGGGTGCCAGAAAAGAAGAGGCTTTGAAGATTTTGACTTCTAAATGAACTTCAAAATAAAAAAAAATCATCAAAATCGCCTGCATAGTTCAAAAGAAATTCAAAGGGGATGTAATTATGGTTCCTTAAAGTCTACCTTTAAGACTACATTTTAATGTATTAGTGTGTATATATGTGTATATATGTATGTGATTATATATGTGTGTATGCATGCATGTATATAAAAATATAAATCCATTTAGCACTTACTTCTTTGGATTATACTTCTAATAGATCATGATCCTTCTTTATTATTATTTAATTGTTATTATTTAGATCTCACTAAAATTGTCTGCATCTTCAGTAGATTAAAAATGATTGTACCAGGACTTATTCATACATTTTGTTATGAGATCATCCAAACCATATTTTATCAACATGTTTATTGAGAGTTTTGCAGTGATAATTCAGCGCCAGAAAAATAAACACAGATGGCTGATGTTTCATTTAACATCTTTATAAACATAAGTAGATTTTACAAACCAGTTGTAGATTTCTCCAACATGGAGCAAACCCAAACAGAAACATGTTGCAAGTTCAGAGCAGAGCTCCAGTCTTCAGCAAGCAAGCAAGCTAGTTTCATCTTCAATAGACAGATTCAGAGCTCAACATAGCTTCAGAGCTGCAGAGATTAACACAGAGCCATGCCTAGGCAACTTTTAGTTTCAGTTTCCAGCATAGGCTAATTCTAGTTTCAGTTTCCAAAACAGTCCTCATTGGCTGAATTAGTTGCTATGCCTATTCATTGGCTGACCTTGTTACCAAGCTCTACTCCAGTTCATGAATATACTCTGACAATGTTACACAGAAGTTACTGCTTGTGAGATCAAGATGCACTTTTGAAGAACTCTGAAGCATTGCACAAAGGGAAATATTTGAAAAACAGTGTTCCCTTCTTATGTTGAAACATTTCCCTTTTTTTCACAAAAGAAAAAAAACGGTTCCACAAATGAAAAAAAGTCTGATAATGGATTGGCAATGTTCCTAGTTGAGAACACAAAATCACATAGTGACCACCTCATGTAGAGAAAAATCATGCTAGTTTTATTCCTATCTTCCCTATTGTCCGTGTATATGTAGAGGAGCACAGAGCTTATCTTAAAGAAGCAACTCAGGTCAGGAAAATGAGACAGAATTAGTTTTTTTTTCACTTTGATTCTGTTTGGCATAAGAGGGTATGAAGGAAAATGCTACTAGGCCTTCAATAGTTACATCAGCTCTCCTAGGCAGGGAAGGCCAGGAAACTGATACCAGAAGTACTAATGCACTGTTTTCCCATATGCAACAAATTTTGATTCAACCAGTTTCTTTACTTCTGGATTTTTGCTATACTAGGAGATATTTCAAGGAAAGGGGGAATTTGACAATTTGCAGGTTCTTCCATAAGAGCTGTATAGTTTATTTAATTATCTCCATTCAGCACTGACATCTGCCAATGATATGAATTAAGAATATGGCTGACAGTGTAAGCAATTTATGTTATTTCCCTTTTTTTAATGTGGCAGGAGCAGAGAGGAGAAAATGTCGGTTTTTCCAGGTTCTATCATAATTCAGTTATGACAGTGATTCTTTCTTTTTCTCAGCATTGCAAAACTGATGTGGTGAAGATGATGGTAGAGCATCTTCCAACCGCTTTTGAAAGGACTGGGAAAGGGCCAATCCCTTCGATTGTAGCCTAGAGAGATCAATAATATGACTCAGTGTAAAATGTAACAATATTGAACATATTCATTTGTGGAATCATTTGTACTTTAGTGAAAGACAGCTTCTTACATTCCTATGATTGATAACATATTTTTTCTGTGTTGTATATGTTCTGTTTCTTTACATTGTATTTGTGTTTTTGAAGTTGAATTCAATCTAAAAATACTAGAAAAGGAGATATATAATACAATACACATTTCATATATCAAATTGATTTGACACTTAAACTGATTGCCTCCTTTCCTCTCCTAAAAAAAAAAAAACATGTTCTATGTGTGTGAAAAATGTTTCTGAGGGGTGATCAAGTATTTAATCTTGTGCTGAAAAGAAATGGCTTTGATTCCTTTCTCTCTCCCTCCCTTCATAACATCATCCAAGCAAAAAAGATAAGTTAAAGTCTTCATAAGTATCGGTTATGGAACTTTCCTTTCACCGGGTAATCATACGTCTAATACAGGGCTGTCAAACTCACATCGTCACAGCATTGTCACATGACATATGGGACTTTTTCCCCCTTTGCGAAACCGGGCATGGGCATGGCCAGCAGGTGATTCATCCAGCCCATGGGCTGTGAGTTTGACAGCCCTGGTCTAATATGTCTCTAGGATTTTTCCCACCTCAATTAAATGCCCAGGGAGGGAACTCCTCCATTGAACTGTTTTCTGGAAGCAGGAGCTACCAGGAAAGTACTCCAGCAACCTTGCAACAATAAAAGACAGAAAAAAGAATTGGTCAAGAACAATGGAAGCATACTGAGAAAGGGCTGGAAAAAAAAACACAGGCTCTTTTATAAAATCATGAAATATTTGAGAAATAAAACTGAATGCCTTCTTTTACAAAAAGTAATCAAATCATTCCTGCTGAATATATGTATTTCTTGAGTTGGAGCCGTTTGAGGGTTGAGGGTACATGCTCTGAGATTCATAATACCCTTGAAATAAAAAGGAACAGATGATCACCCAGCCTTTTGATACTAATGATCAAATGGCCTCAAATGCCAGCTGGAGACTTTATTGCCTTATATCCATTTTACATTCATTTGACACTCAATAAAGATGTATATGAAAGAAAATTGGATTAATCATAACTCCTAAATAACAAAAATGGGAGAGGAGAGAGAAAGAGAAGAAAAATAAGCTCTGCAAAATTCAGGAGCAGCACTCTGAATTTCAATGAAGGTGAGAATGGACTAATATAGCAAGAGAGCTGCACAGACCTTTTATCTTTCAAATTAGGAGGATGTGTCCAGGATGCTGCCCTTTTACGGGGATGGAGAAGAACTACATTAATGGCCCCACGTCTTCAGAATCAAAAAGTGTGCAAAATTATTCTCATGCCATGCATATTGAATATTAATGGCATCTAATACTGTAGTTTGTTAACCTTTACCGTTAGTGGTCAGGAACGAACCAAACTAGGAACAAATGCATGACAGAAGAAGAAAATGTTTCTGGCAGCAATTGGGCATCATTTGACACTTAATAAAAACCATCAAGTCTGTATTATGTTAGATTAACTGAGATCTGGATACTGTATGACAAGTCATTATTATTAAAGGCAAGTGGAGGGTATTTTCAAATACACCCTGGAGTGACACATGCTAAAATATGTATGGCAAAGTCTTGAATGTCAAGGACATTTTTGTGTAGTGTGTAATAGAAACTACATGAAATGTGCAGTTTGGGATCTATTTTATGCACCATTGAAGGTCTCAGAGCATCACAATGAGTGTTTTATTGAAAGTTGTCATCCACTGTTGTCAGTTCAAGTGAACAGTAAATACCTAAGATTAATCATCAGTTAGATCTCATGCAGTGGCTGCAAGTGCATTCAGAATGGCAAGATAGATGGATAGTTTACCAAATATCATTGTTTTTATAATACACAATAATTGTATGTTTCTGTTGTATATCGAGACTTAAATAGCCTTTGTTTCTTACATTCTTTGAGGAAGAATCCGAACAGCATAGCAGAGATCGAAGTGTTCTTTTTTAACATGTGATAAAACAGGAGTGGAGATCTGTGGGTCTCCAGATAATTGCTTCAAATATAACTCCCAGTAGTGCCAACTAGTCTGGCCACTCATTGGAGATGAAATCATAATTCAACAACCTCAAAATACCCATAGGCTTTTTTCCCTTGCTTTAAGGCATCCACTAATTTCAGCGAATTGTAAAAATAGAACAGATGGTATTTATCCATTTTGAGGCAGTTCTTGAATTAGAAGGCTCACAGCTGATCTCTTGAACTCACATTTTTATTAAAGGATGAGATAAATGAGTGTATATTGCTAAGAAAATTTAATTCTAAGCACTATATTGACATTTCAGAAGAACTTACCTGCACACAGGCCATATGAAACTTAACAATGTGATAGCATATCTTCGAGAGCCAGCTCTCAAATCACATGTACCATCTTCCCAATTCTTACATCCACAACTTCAGCAAATGCAATATGAAAGGTTAGTCTTCACTTTCATTCTATAAAAAGGTCTTTTATTTGCAGGTGGTGTGCATCATTTTAAAATGATTTTGTCCATGTATCACAATTTTAGGATGATCAGTTTAGTGCACTAGTTAAGGAATTAAGCTAGAAACGGAAAGACTTGAGTTTTAGTTCTGCCTTAGGCACAAAAACATCCAGGTGACCCTGGGTCAGTCAATCTCTCTCTTAGCCCTAGGAAAGCAGGCAATAGCAAATCACTTCCCAAAACATTGCCAGGTTAAACTTCAGAGACTAGTCCAAGCAGTTGCCAGGAGTCAAAAACTGAACTGAACACACACAATAAACATATATACTGTATCTGTGAAGAATATCTCCATCTCCATCTGCATCTATTATATTTATATCCACTCCTGCCTTCCAAATCATTGTCCTAAAGTAACTTTTATGCCCTCTAGATTGGATCACAACTTTGAGAATTCCCAGAAATCATAGCAGCTGTGTTCCTAATACTCTTGGAGGACACAAAATAACAAGTGCCTTTGTGTAAGTCTCTTGTCAAAGTCAGTGTTTGGCTAATTCTATTGAGAGCATTTTCTGCTTACCCTTGGTTAACTGTCAGGACAAAAATGGAAACATTCATTATCTTATTTTCCAATACAACTCATCTCTCACAGCTCTGTCAGTGGCAGCCCCCATACAGCAGGAATTCTTTTTTTTTAATCTTTCATTCTCACAAGACAGCTATGCCTGCATTTTCTTTGAGATTTATCAGCTTTTAAATTTTTTCCTTTAAATGCAAACAGCCAGTAAAGCTACCACCAGTGAGTCTCTGAAGTCTGATAACAAGGGAAAATATCAAGCCAACTGCTATTACAAGGAGTGTTACATTAAAAACTGTAACTTTCATGCCTGTCCTTCAAAAGATCTTAGCTGCCTCTGTTGGTCTTCTATTTTAGACAGCTGTTGCAGTTCTTTGCACTTCTATTAAATATCTTATTTCCACATGTTATTCAGTCAGCAGTGACCTTTATAATAAACCTCTTAAAATGAAAAATGTATCTCATATTGAAATTACAAAGCTGTTATTCGTAACACTTCATTTCTTGTACTGAGGGACTTTTAAAGGGGCAAAAAACAGGGTTCAGACAGTTAGATAAAACAGGCAGGACAAGACTTTCAGAAAGAAAACGAGGAACAGCTTCCCAGAGGGTATGAAAGACTGTTTATCTTTATTCAGCCTAAAGAAAGACTGTAGGTATTCAATGTTTTGATTTCCTTAGATAAAGACTGTTCCCATTCATCTGAAAGAAAAAAGAGTCTGTCACATAATAATGTGGCATTATATTACCATCTGTGGTTCAATTTTGAAGTGACGCCTCTGCACAATAAATTGATATGACTGGTTAAATGAGTTTGGTGTCTTGGTGGGGCTGAGGAGGGGTAGCACAGTAGGGGCAGCAGACAGAAAAAAAATGCTTCAGGCATGTTGCAAGACTTTCTCTTCAAGTTTCAAAACAGTTTCCATTTAGCTTGGTTCATTGGTCGATTGAAATATATTTCTATACCGGACACTTCCCCCCCTCTGTTATTAAAAAAAAAAGACTTAGCAATTTAGCATGCTTTAAAAAAATGAGTTGTCAGCGTGACTGCCAAAAATATCTTAAATTAAAATGAATATTCCACTATTTGCTGCGATCTTTTAGTAACTACAGAATGACCTGGAAAGGACAGATTAGAGATGTGTCCCTGACTTGCAACAACCCATGCCACAATTAAGGCCTCACAATGTTTTTGTACTTTGCTGTCATGACACTACCATCATCTTATTCCAATCAAAGAGTGAGACAGCCTATCCCATGTTAAAATAGTGTTCTCCACACAAACAATCAAACATCTTCTGATGACAGCACTGCAAAGTACTGTATACCGTATCTTACAGGTTAGGTTTTGTTTCTTCTATCTTGGAGAGAGGTCAAATGATTGCCAAGGGCTTGGAACTTACAACAGAGGCAAGATGCATTCTCCCAATCAGAGGTGGTGCACAATCTGGGGTTTCTCTTAGAGTCATGGCTCCTGGTCAAAGAACAGATGGCAGCCATGGTCAAGAGAAACAAATGCTCAATCTTGTGCTCAAGTTGTGCCCTTTCTTAGACTGGGAGGCATTCAGTCTTTCTATGCCTTAGTTACTTCACAATTAGACTACACAAAGCATTCTACATGGGCCTGCCCTTGAAGATATTTAGAAACTGCAAATGGTCCAGAATGAATGGTGGAGGCAATAGTGGGAGGACCACAATATGTTCATGTTACACCAGTATTACATGATCCACATTGATCCCAATAGACCCCTGGATGCAATTCAAGTTGGAGATTGTCACCTTTAGAGCCCTATATGGGATGGGCCAGGTTACTTGTAGGACTGCCTCTCATTTATTATTTCTGCCCATTCCAGATCCGGTACAAAAGTTCTGCTTCAGGTCCCCACTGTGAAACAGTGCCATCTAGCAGAATGTGGAAGACATTTCTGTTAGGTGCTTACACTGTGGAATAGCCTCTTCTCCAAAGATAGAGTGGGCCCCTTTGATCTTCAAAAAAGTAATGAAGATCTGGCTCCCCTCCTCCCCTCCAGGATGTGGATAGAATTGTCACATTATGATTGATCTATAAGTGTAAATGTTGTTAAGGACTTAATGTATTGTATTATTATATTGTAATTTTTTTTTCTTATTTTGCTGCCCAGAGTTGCTTCTGGTAAATGGGCAACTGTATATATCTGTTGTTTGTTTGACTGATTGATTGATTGATTGATTGATAACTAAATCATAGAGTTAGAAGAATGTGGAAGTCTTCTAATCCTACCCCTGTAGTATCAGAATTCTCATACCATCCTGGATAAATGGTTATCCATATTTTTATTGAAAATTTCTAGGGAGGAAGCATCCACAACCTCAGGAGGCAGCCTCTTCCATTGCTTAACAGCTCTTACAGTCAAGATATTCCTCCTTATTTCAAGTTTAGATACCTTGGTGCAAAACTGTAATAAATATATAAAAGATAGAATTATCAATGGTAATAGCAAAGTTCTGAAATGCATATATGCCCACCATTAGATGAACGTCTAATAAAACTGCGAATACACACACACCATATTTTAGATTTAATGTCTTCTGTTGGTTCATGGAAGCAAACCTACCAACCTAATAATTTGTTCATACTTCTTAATATGAATACAAAAATAATGCCATATGCTTTGCATTTATCTTGCCTCATCTACTGGAAAGAGCAGTTGGCTCTCAAAGGATTTTCCATGTAAAATAAAAGAACATGTAGAAAATAAATATCTCATCTTTATACCACGCAAAGAGCACTATAAATTAATATGAATTTAAAAGGTAAAAAATCAAAATTGAATAATGTTCAATTTCAATTTTTAAAACCTACTTTTCTTTTATTGTAAAATATAATTGCCTGACCTCCTAGAGACATATTCAAGTACATTCTCCATGTTTCTATACTCACGAAAAACTACAGACTGTTAGCACATAAATTCTTCAGCAGGCTGAGGAATTCTTTTATTCTCATTAATGCTTACCTCTGTATTCTCATTGCTATGGAGAAAAAGTTGGTGAAAAGGTAGGTGAGAAGTTACTTTTATCATTTTTATTCAGATCACCTGTTCTTTTATTTATGAATGCATTCTTCTGAAGTCAGTTGAGAACATTAGTCTCTGTGCAACACATGGGCTTGTTTTTGAGGTGGCTGTAAAAGTAGCATAATTGGCTTTCTTGTTTATTGCCGGGAAACATTTCGGTCCAGAATAAGTCTTGTTGTTTTCATTTTAAGAAAAGCAAAATAAATTCATGTGTAGAACTAAGAGGATTTAAGTTCACCTCTTAGAGCCCAGTAGTTTTTGTTTTGTTGTTATGTATTAGGACCATGGAGTGTTTGGAAAATAGTTCAGCACAGGAGTTCCAGGCACACAAAATCTCCATCTTTTTTTCAGAATTGTATTGCTGCCCTTTGCTGCTGCTCTGTGCTTCTGGGAAACAACGTGCAAACTTTAAAGAATTCCAGACAGGTGTTATGTTTATGCCCCCACCTGTTATAAAATACCTTTTTAAAAAAATAACTGTGCAGCATTGCATCTTCTTAGCATGCATATTATTCAGGAAGGACCCTAGCTTACCAGCAAAACGTCTGCTTTGCATACATACATTTCCTATGTTGCTATTACAAGGGATAGTTGAGCTCCTTTTTGTGTTTGATTGATTTTTGGTATATACTGTAGGCTCTTGAATGCAATTCTTTCACAAGGTCAGTAATTCTATGGGAGATATAGATATAGATATGAGAACAAACATATTTTTAATATATTAACCTTGAATAATTCAGTAGCAGTAAAAAATTGACATAAGGTCAGGGGTGGGATCCAACAGGGTTAACTACTGGTTCGGTGATTTATGATGTGTTTCCCTGCATGTTGTGCGCACGTGTAAATCTTCGTCAGCTTCCTGC
>AZIM01003370.1:39966-50357 GCA_000516915.1 Ophiophagus hannah | reverse complement strand
AAGATACATTCGTCAAGAATCATAAGACAATTCAGAAATGTCATATTCTTCTGGGAAACAAAAGGGGGCTTCACCCCATCCCATCAGCTCGTCTTGCTCATTCAGGCAGGGAAGGTATGCTGCAAACCCTGTTGGTCAAAGTGTTTTGTCTGGCAAGGTCTAGGAAGAGAGCCTTCTCTGCTGTTGCCCGTGAAGGCCCACACTCTTTTAGCCTTCTGCAAAGGGATCAAAATTTGGTTCTGCGGCCTTGGGTGGGTGGGTGGCACAGAGGACCACACAACCGTGGGGTGGGCTAGCCCCATGAGAACCCCTTCCTTGCCTGTAATAACCAGGATTAAATGGCCATTTTGGGATTATTGCCCTTCGGAAGTTTATAATGTCATTATTCTATTCATTTATTTATTTATTTTAATCCTAACTTAATTTTAATGTTAATTTTTCTACATGTCATTTATCAATTATATTATGTTGTACACCGCCCGGAGGCCCATTTGAGGCCGATTGGTGGTTTAAAAACATGAAATATAAATATGATATTGAAATCTGTCTTCTAGAATAATCTCATCTGAATCTGCAAACCGTCCAAGAAAACCCTGCAATTGTACAAAGTCACTCTGTCTTAAGCTGTGAGTATTATATACATAGCCTCCAGGGAGGGGCCATTCAGCGTCCACGTTTGTTTTGCTTACCGAGCTGGCTCATTGTCCTACCATTGTCCTATGTTGTTCAACTCTCTTATCTGCTCTGCGCATACATGCATCTGGAACAGGCCCCAGCTGTTCCTCCTCCTCACTCATCTCTGACTCCAAAAGCAGCTGCCTCTCTGGCTGGGAAATGCCGGATGGCCTTGGCTCTATCTCTGTGTCCAATGCTTTGCTGTATATTAGAAGAAAACCCAGAAGAACGAAAGCCACATTTTCCTCAGGGATTCCACTTTAAAAATTATTTTGTAGAAATCTATTGAAATGATACTCTCCATTTGCATGATTAGAACAGGTCTCTGTGCAATGATCTATAGCTCAATGATTCAGACTTGGGAGCAGACCAACAGTAAACCTGGGCTTGCAGAAAAAGGAGTATAAGCAACATTGCTTTTTCTGATATCCACAGGTTATTCCCAGGATGAATTCATGGCTGCTAAACTGAAAGAAATTTACCTTTTCCTTTAGGAGCAGTCCATGCTAGTTTATTTCCTTATTTTTGTACCAATTTAATCAATTTTCTACATCTGATCACTCACCTAAGTGACTCTGGGTAGCTATCAAAATGTTATAAACAATAATTAAGATAGATAATACTATATCATATCTCAAAATGGGCGCATCTAACATTCCAGTCTGAATGCCTGTGGAAGACTCAGGTTTTTAACGCCTTACAAAAGCCTAGCAAGGTTGGAGCCAATTGAATTAGGAGGAGGGGGACAGGAGGAGACCATTTGAGCTCCATGTGAGATGAATGTCAAAAGTATTTTCTTTAGAGGCAACCCTTGTTTCTGGTTTTTAATTTTGTTCCCTTCAAAGGGCCTGGACAATTTTTATGGCTCATGTCATGTGGAGAATTCCTAATAAGTCCAAGGTTAACATGCTCACAGTCACAAATAAAGGAACCAGTGTGTACACACACACACACACATACGTACACGTGTCTTTGCATAGGTTTGGATAGATGTTTTCAGATAAAAGTCCAGCAGGTTGCCACCCTCCATGTCCAGAAGTTTCTCCCAGCACTTAAGAGATTCTATGTGGTTGGATGCGGAAGAGGAAGAAGGAAGGAGTCCGAAATTCTGCACTGAATTGGTCAAGCATCATTAGAGATTTTTGTTTGTTTTCTTTTACAGATACTGTGATTGCTTTGCAAATGGGGAGTTCTGTAACAATTGCAACTGTACAAATTGCTATAACAACCTGGACCATGAAAACGATAGGCAAAAAGCAATCAAGGTAAGATATATATTTTTTTTAAAAAATAATCCTGTGTCATCTTAGGGAAATACATTTCCCAAGTTCACGGTAGCCATGAGTTTCTTCCTGAATAGTGGGTGGAAACCATAGCTGTTGCCTTTACTACGTTAGATGGATGTTTTTGTCAGTTTTTCCTGCATAGGACAGAAGTTGAATCTCTTAACATTTTGGGTTTTTTGTAATGGATTTATCTCTCTTTTCTCTCTCTTTTTTATCCCCTCTTCTCTTTTTGCATTTATCTTGTTAGGCTTGCCTGGACAGAAATCCTGAAGCCTTTAAACCTAAAATAGGGAAGGGAAAGGAAGGCGAGTCGGACAGGCGACACAGCAAAGGTTGTAACTGCAAAAGGTCTGGATGCCTCAAAAATTATTGCGAGTGCTATGAGGTAAAGAGGAGCTTTGTGGCGATGCTTTCTTTGTTTAGTCGTGTGAAATTTATTGTTTCAAAAATATAATCACTTAGTTCTAAAATTGATGTGGGATATTAATACTTTACACCTCTTAAAAATCCAGAGTTAAGTTCAGTCACCAAAACCCTAATTAATAAAAATACTTTCACTTCTAAAAAAAATCCAAATGTTGATAGATCTTAATAGAGGGAATTCACTTCTATAAAGGCCCTCCACCATTCTCTCCCTGTTTAGTAATCTTTCTGTGTATTTGATAGTGACTGTTTTTGAGGATTTTCCAGCTTCTATTTTGATAACCTTTTGTGAAATTACTTTAATGAATATCATTTGTACAAAAAGCTTCATAATTGTAGGTCTCTGAGAAAAGTAAAAACTCTACTCCTCTTTTAAAAATGATCTTATATTCTAATCAAGCAATAGATGGAAAATTCTTTTATCAAATCAATAGAATAAAATTTTATTGATCCTGAAAAGCTTATTACTGTGAAAAGCTTATTACCGGGTTAACATTTCACAGTAATAAACTTTTCAGGATCATTAAAATGGATTTGATTCAATTTTATTTCCTCCTGTCCATACCAAATTAGTAAGTTTTTTATTAGTCTTAACTTTCTATACTATTTGTCAAAATGCTTTTACTATAAATTAAAAAAATGCTAGCCACACCTTTAATTATAAAAAAGGTTCAAAAACCATCAGGAAAGCTATGTCACAATCATACACTTTCATTAAAGGTAAACGTGTTTCCCTACCAGAAATGAGGCAGAAATTGAAAATCTGTATTATTTTTGAGGTGGCAATTGGGTATTATTTATTTTAAAGCATATTTATAGCACCATTCACCTTAATTTGGGCTTCAGAAGAATGCACAACTTAAAGAGTGTTTCGTAATAAAGTAATCAGCAAAACTAAATGAGAGCAATAGCAGACTAAAATAATATCTCAATGGAGAATTTGTGTTCGGTTAAGGAGATTGCAGTGTAGGTGCCAGATAGAGTTGTACAGATGAGAAGACTCACTGACCTTCTCTAGGTCAAAAAGTCTACTTTATACTTGCATAAACCACCCCCAACACAAGAATATCTTCACATACAGAGTTGGATTGAAAAAAAAGGTCATCTTTAACCATACTTGCATTATCATGGATTTGCCAGCAATTTTCTCATTGAGGTTACAATGAAAGGGGAAGCGCCAAATGTAATACATTTGTCCTTTTATTCTGTACATTCCATGCAGCTCTGTAAAACCCAGTGAAAGTGCATTTGGTTGACTTCAGATTTCTCCCCGTTGTAGGCAAAGATCATGTGCTCTTCAATTTGCAAATGTATTGGCTGCAAGAATTTTGAAGAAAGCCCAGAACGGAAAACATTGATGCACTTGGCTGATGCTGCTGAAGTGCGAGTCCAGCAGCAGACAGCCGCCAAGACAAAATTGTCTTCACAGATTTCAGATCTTTTAACCAGGCCAGCCCCAGTGCTGACAAGCGGAGGGGGAAGGTGTGTGTCCACTTCTGGCTTTGTACCATTTCTGAGTATTTTCTTCCTCTTTTCCCCTTGCTAGCTGCTAAACTCTTTTTATTTTTCCCTCATGGCTTCCGCTGTTACTGATCACGAGAGTGAAATACGGTGCATAGTTGAAGGGGTGCTGGTTTATGATTTGCCCTATTGCAGATTTAACGGCCCAGTACCTTTAAACCCGAAGAAAGAGCTGTGGAGTTGATAAATTAAAATCTGTAGAAGGCCGAATGCATAAAGGAAAGAGATGTTGTGGCCAGCCAGCTGCCGGCAGAGCTGGTGGCAGACTCGGACGATGAAGAGGCTGGGGAAGAACTTGGGCCAGTTCTGGAGCCTGGGGAAGGCTCTGATGGATGCTCAGCATCGGACACAAAGATAGAGCCAGGGCTGTCTGGCATTTCCCAGCCAGAGAGGCAGCTGCCTTTGGAGTCAGAGATGAGTGAGGAGGAGGAGGAACAACTGGGGCTTGTTCCCGATGCGCGTATGCACAGAGCAGATAGGAGAGTTGAGCAATGGGACAATGGGACAATGGGAAGCAAAACAAATGTGGATGCTGAATGGCCCCTCCCTGGCTGGGGAATAAATAGGAGGAAAGGGGAGTGGTTTGGTTGTTGCAGACAACTGTTCACATTTCTGGAAAGTTTGCTCCTTGTGTATTTCATGCAACAAAGACTGCCTTGCCAGAACTGAGGTTTGTCTGTTTCTTTGTTTGAACTGACTTAATTTGCAGCCTCCCTGCTGGGAGCTCACAGCCTTGCATTTATCCTAAGGGGCTGATAAGGACTATTGTTTCAGTTAACTCCTTGCAGGACTCTTGCCTGGACTTTCTGTTGGTGAAGGAAGTTAATTCCCAATGTGTAAATAAAGAGAGGTTTTCCTTTGTGGAGAATCTGTTTCTTGCTTCTGAGAAGGCCCGGTCAGAACAAGACAAAAGGAGAAGAGGAAGAGGAAAGAGAAAAGGAAGCAAAATATAAGAGGAAAGAGAAAAGGAAGCAAAATATAAGAGGAAAGAGAAAAGGAAGTGAAATATAATTCAAATATATTAGCACTGTTAAGAACCTTCCTCTTGTTTGTGAATAGCTCAGTTAACCAAAAGTGTGGTTGTTACATCTGCATTACATGGAAACAACTCATGCTTTTTCCCCCCCTTTCCAGGTTACCCTTCACGTTTGTAACAAAAGAGGTTGCTGATGCGACATGTGACTGTTTACTTGCACAGGCTGAACAGGCCGAGAAAGCAGGAAAATCAAAAGCAGTAGCAGAACGGATGATTCTAGAGGAATTTGGACGTTGTCTAATGAGAATCATTAACTCGGCAGGAAAGTCCAAGAGTGATCCTTGTGCCATGAACTGCTGATTCTTTAAAAAATGGGCTTTGCTCAGACTGGGACACTAAAAGGCACACGGACACTTTCCTGGTTCACAGCAGCGTTCTTCATTTGTTCATCGGTGCTGTGAGGTTTCCACAGGTGTATGTTAATACATGAGGCTTACCCTTTTAACTTAACTTTCTTTTGCTTCACAGATACAAGATGCGTTTTCTTTTCAACCTCTAAGCAACATGGAACAGCAAGTGCAAAGTTTAGAGGGTTTCCTTCCCTTCGTTCTCTTTAAAGGGGTATTCTAGAAGCAATTCTTTAAATTATTATTTGCAATTGATATGCTTGACTTTTGTATTTAGAAGAAGAAAGAAAGAAACTAGTCAGTCTATCAGGAGCAAATTAGTTTTTGTGCAAAACTAATTGAAATGCCTGGATATTCTTACAAGAACAATATCCGTATATTGTATAGATTTTTCCAGCCCATTCAATCAGCATCAAAGCCAAGATTATATTTGCAAAAATATAGGCAGTGATACATCTGTGGGTGAGTTAATGCTGATGGGAAATTATTAAAAAATATTTGCTGAAAAACAGCTTTAAAAAAAATGCACATTTAAAAGTTATCTTGTTGGCCACAATCTAATTTCAGTGACAGTGCCTTGTCTGTTGATCTTAAAGTATTAACACCATAGCAGTGGTAGCTGCAGATATATAACATTGATAGATAAAAAATCAAGGTCATAATTGATACCTTAATCATTTTGGTACATTTTTAAAAATACATCACTGTATAATATATATTCCAAATTTTAATAAGACATTTTCATGTCTGGCTTTCAAGGGGATTGACATTTTATTTGACAAACGTCAGTGTAATTAGATTTTTAACGTTTCTGCTATATGCCCTACAACAAAATGAGGACAAACCCGGCTCTTGTTTCCTTAGAATCTAACTATCTGGTCAACTATTGAGTTTCCCAGTTTCTCCTTCAAATACTCCAGTAAACTAATAAAAAAAATCTTAATTAATTTAATCTTAATTTATATTTGTATTGTCTACATTTTATTCATACTCAACGGCAGGAATAGGTGGAAATAAATTGACGATCATGCCCATATTTGTTAGTGGAAGCAATACTGGGGATGTTTCTAAACTAAGGAACACTTGGCAGTATTTCTCCTTTAATTATAAAGGGGTGACCAAGATAATCCTTAGACTTCCCCAAATCTGGGTTACTTCCCAAAGTCTGGATTTCAATTCACAAAATTCCCCATCCCTGAGGATTCCAGAAGCCCATTATGTCCGGAAGTGCTAAAATTAGAGGCTACCTTTAGTTGTGTAAAATGGCCCGACGTTCTTATTATACTGTGTGAATTTCCAGAAGAAACAATTCTTTTGGGTCTCTGACGTTTCTCAAGTCTTTTTGCCTCCATTCCAGATTACGCATGGTGAAATTGCTTTTGAAAAAATATTTTTAAATGGAAAGGGAAGAAGTCAGTACACTTCCTACTATGGTCCTCAGTACGCTTCCTACTATGGTCCTCATCCATTGTCAGTGAATTACTTGGACGTAGCTCATTTACTGCTCTTATAAGAACTGCATGAGTTTTGTTTTAAATTGTGCATGGCGCAACGTGGAGGGTGCATCTTTTGAAGGCTGAGGTGTCTCTTTTTAGAGTTCAGTAGGATGAGCAAGTGGCCACTCTGCAATAATGATAGGCTTTGTGCTCACTGATGTCTGTGAGCTTTCATGTATCGACTTCAGTCTGTTGGGTTATGATTGAAGTGGATAAGACAGTAGAAGTCTGTAGAGCCACATCTGCTTGTGCAGCAAGTTAGATCCATCGTATAAAAATGCATATTTCAACTGGAGAGGGAGGGGAAGGTATTGAGGTGGTGAATCTTTTTCTTCAGCCAAGAGCAAGCATTAGTCCCAGTAAGTATTCAGCCGAGATGTTTTTTTAGCAGTGTTCAAACCAATTTCAAGCTGTGTGCGTTCTTTTTGTTACTGAATTGGCTTAGTTTATATTTTAAAAGTATATTTTAGAAGCATAGTCTTAGGACAAAAACCTAAAAGATTTCCTTGGGAAAGAGAGAAAAGAGTGGAATAACATTATTTGGATGGAACTGCTTAGGAGAGAGAACCTTTGCGATAAAAACTATTAAAATGTGAAAGACAACTGCATGGTTTTGTAGTGAAGAAATTGTTTCAATGAGTTTATGAATAGTTTCATGTTTGAATTAGCAAGCACCTGCTAGATAATGTAGCCTGCTCTGTAATTATAGTGCTGCCATTTTTCCCCTATACACAAACACACGTTCTATTGTATTACAGTATATATGTACATAGCAAACTTGCTTAAATTACACACAACCCTGAAAGGGAAGCTGTTTATTTCAATATAATTCTTTTACAAATAGAATTATTTTTGGGTGGGCAAGAGTTTGTTAATTTTCTGATTAGATGAAGACTTGCCTTTTTACTAATTTCATAAATGTCCATACAAGGTTTGTATAAATGTAAACTAGTGTAAGTGGGTAAGTAAAGCTTGATCAAGTTATTTTTCAAACATGCATTGCTTTGTCTAGAACTACATTTGTTTTATGTTGTACATATTCTGTGTCTTATTTTAACTTGCACCTTTTTTGTGATGTGTATTTATAAGTGTGCAGAAAACCTTCTGTGAAGTTTGGATTCTGGTTGTAGATTATGTATAATGGAATTGTGTGTAAAAGATTTGAAGAAGGTGCAATCAAAGAAAACTAGTTTTTTGTCTCATAAAACAAGCTCTCTCTTCCACATAGCTTGGATCTTCTCCCCTTTGAGTTTTTCTTGATTGTTTGCATGAAAGTGCTCACAGGTTAGTAAAATATATCAAGATCTTGATAGCAGCTTATCAAAATTATGCCTGCATTGTGATCCACTCTGTCAGCTGAGATTCTGCAGTGTTTCTTTCAAAGCCCCTATAACAATAATTAGGAGCTGCTTAGCCAGAATGCTTTTATATTGCATCCCCTTATTAGCAGATTTTGAGATGGGGGAGGGTATTTGGGAAAATTTTCTAGTTATGGTTTACACCCAAAAATAGATAAAAATTTATATTACTAGACCTATTAAAAGAATACACTTTTCTATATTGTAAAAACAAATGTCAAATAAAGAAAAAAAATAAAATGTTTATACTATTATGTACAAACTGACAAATGTGTTTTTCTTTGCTAATGTCAAAAAATTACAGTGGTACCTTGATACTCATGCTTCATTGGTTCCGGGAGGCACACTGAGTTCTAAAAATGATGAGTAGCAAACAAACCATGTGACTTATCACGTGACCCTTTGTTTTATTTATTTCTTTATTTTATTTCTTTATTTGTCAAACATGTACAAGATAACAAGTATAGGTATGAACATAAACAGGAACAAAGGAAGTAAATACAGATAAATGGGNGATAACAAGTATAGGTATGAACATAAACAGGAACAAAGGAAGTAAATACAGATAAATGGGGACAGTAAGACAGGGACGGTAGACACGCTGGTGCGCTTATGCATGCCCCCTTTAAGGACCTCTTAGGAATGGGGTGAGTTCCACGGTAGACAGTTTGAGGTTGAAGCTGTGAGGGGTTGAGGCTGTAATAATGGAGTTGGGTAGGGCGTTCCAGGCGTTGATCACTGTTGCTGAAGTCGTATTTTCTGCAGTTGAGTTTGGAGCGGTTTACGTTGAGTTTGTATTGGTTGTTTGCCCATGTAATATTGTGATTGAGGCTGAAGAAGTCGTTGATGGGCAAGATGTTATAGCAGACAATTTTGTGAGCTATGCTTAGATCGGACTGCAGGCGGCGCAGTTTCAGATTGTCCAGGCCCAAAATTTCGAGCCTATAGAGGCACAGGGAATTCTATTGTGAATGGAGGAGTGGAGTACTCTCCTCGAGAAATACCTCTGAGCCCGCTCAATTGTGTTAATGTCCGATATACAGTGTGGGTTCCAGGCGGACAAGCTGTATTACTGGGAAGGACTTGCCATTTGTCCCTTTCCTGTGTCAGCGACCTTCCCAACACAGCCGACTTCCTGTCCACCCTCTTGAGGCTCATCCCCAGTTCCTTTTGCAGTGCATCGAGTAACAAACAAACCGGGACAACATTTTTATACGACAAAATGTGTCAAGTGCCAAATTTGAGGAGTTTTGAAGCAGTTGAGTACTGAGGTACCACTGTACTAGATTTCATTAGCATAACCACCGCAATAGTTCACTTGTCACTAATTTTTAAAATGTGTCATCTGAAACTTCTTTTCAAAGTTAAACTTCTCATTTTTGCTTTCATGTTTTCCTTATATAATTTGTTATGTCATTACTGATGCTGATGTTGACATGCAGCCTTTGCTTTCTCCATTTTGTTCCTCTAAATTCCTTCTTTTAAAACACAGTTTCTCCTTTAAAATTTTGTGAAAACAAGGCATTTACTGGCTGTCCTTTTCCATAATTGATTAGTTAAGGAAAACCTCATCAGGTGAGTGCTGGTTAGTAAAAGGACGCTTAATTATAAAAGCCTACATTATATTACAAGTTATTTAAAAAGCCTGTAGCTCATGTCTAAATATTCAGTCCCAAGTCTTACTTATAAGGGATGAAACAGCACAGCCTAACTAACCAGACTACCTGTCTATCACAACAAGAGTTTGGACTAGTCGTAAAAAGTAGTGTTTTTTTAAAAAAAATTATCATTACATAAGATTCTTTCATCGTATCTTGAATAACCATTCAATAATTTGGGTGAATTATGCTTCCGCTGGGGCCACTGGAATTTATTATATTCACATGTCACTAGAGACTCAGAACACAAAACCTCTAATGCTTTAATACAGAGGTCCCCTGCGGACCCCTGCTCTAATACAATTGAGCCTAAAATTTATGTTGCTAAGTGAGTTTTGCCCCATTTTACAACTTTTCTTGCCACATTTCTTAAATGAATTGCTGCAGTTGTTAAGCTAATAACACTGTTATTAAGTGAATCTGGCTTCCCCATTGACTCTGCTTGTCAGAAGGTTGCAAAAAGTGATCACATGACCCTGGGACACTGCACCCGTCATAAATATGAACCTGTTGTCAAGCATCCAAATGTAAATCATATGACCATGAAGATGCTGCAGTGGTCATAAGTGTGAAAAATGGTCATAAGTCACT
>AZIM01003368.1:0-11438 GCA_000516915.1 Ophiophagus hannah | reverse complement strand
ATAAAATAAAATAAATAAAATAAAATATATGTGTTTGTGTTTGTATGTGTAAGTACGTACATATTTGTGTGTGTGATTGTGCATGTGTGTATACATTTTAATCAGTCTTTTAATATTTAAATAGTTTATTAATTTTTATGTATTTAGACTCATTTGGTCATTATCTGTATTGAGGTTTCTAATTTTTATTAGTTTATCAAAATATAAAATACAGAAATACAAAGAAAAAGGAGAAAATAATGGAACAACAGGGGAGGGAAGTGAAAAGGTTATTACTCTTTAACAAATAAAATGGTTTGAGGACATTTTAGGGACACATGACTTTCAATTTCCACTTTTTTTGTTTGTGTTCTGTACTTGCTGTGAATTCAAAGATTACGAACATTTGCAGATGACACTGAGAACGGATATCTTGAAATAACTCTGAAAGCTTTCCATATCAACACATAACTTCCTAGAAAAATGAATTTCTGATGTCAGTTGGCAAAAACCTACTTCGGTTAAAAAAACAGTTAACAGGAAGCAGTTCAATGAGTCTTTCAATGCACCCATCCATTTGACAATTAAGAGTGATAGTGTTTATACAGTCAGAAGAGGTTTTTCTTAAGAGGTGAACGAAGATAAATGAACCTTTACTAAAGCTTGACAACTTTCATTGCATCACTGGTGAAGAGTAGGTGCCATTGATTGACAGTGGATACATCTGCACTACCAATGGGCTAAATTTTAAGCATGTTCCTCAAGGAACTCAAATGAGAGAAATGAAAAAATATGGCATAACATCTAAAAGCAAAGAGAGGTAGTAGCCTTTGTGGGAATATATTGCTATTCATTATTCATAAGCTGCTAGAGGGAATCTTTATTTCTAGACATAACTTTATTTTGGTCATTGACCAATAAAAATACAATCAATATAATAAACATCACAAAACTATCCCCTAACAACAACTATTAGCAACCATTTGCGGGTGAAACTTTCCTACAATGAAGCAAACATTTTGCTACCTTTAGAGAAATAAATTTATCTTGATTATTTAGTAGATAGTGCAGACAAAAACTATCAGAGTTTCCTGGAAAATGTAAATAAAAGAGGAGTAATCAATTGGTGGTGAATGTCCTTGTAGAATTGGCAATACAGAAGAACATGGAGTGTGATTTCTATGGCACCCACATCATAGAGGCAGCTTTAGGGATCTGATTTGAGCTAAGAAATTTAAAATAATCAAATAGTTTGAGAAATTGTTTTCTTTGAACAAAGGTTACATTCATATGCTCATTTATCCATTATTGGATTCAAATAAATGACACTCATAAAAAAAATTCCCTCCCCTTTCAGGACTGGTAATCCCTTAATTTGGGACAGAGTTCTAATGACTGAATAGAGCTGAGCATTTACTGACTAGATACACTTCCTGATGCCACACAGAGCTTACCTAGGATTGAACTCTCAACCTTCTGAGTGGGAGGTGAGCAGCTTTACCACCAGACCACCATGTTGCTCAAATAAATGGCACTCATATGTTTGTTACTGTGTGCTGTTCACTAGCAATTTTACTCACACATGTCTAAGATGCTCTTATACAAGTTTTATTTTTCAAATCTCAAACATACAATGTGTTCTAGTTATAGAGAAATCATTTGTAAAGTCTCTAAAGCATACTGTTTGTTTGACTCAGACCTGGCTTTTGTACTGAAACTGGTTTCTCATTATAAAAATTTAGTCTTTTAGCTTCGTCCTCTGTTCTATGGACTGGTGTGGCATGTTCAAACATCCATGACTTAAGCGAATCCTGGTATCATCAAACTATAAGTAATTTCAGCCTGTAATTTTTATCTATAAAAATATCTAAAAAGAAATGAGTCAAAAAATTTTCTGTTTTTACCTCCAATAAATACTACAGGATTTCCTTGGAGATGCTCTAAATGGGTACCAGCTCAAATTACAAGAGACAAAAAGATTTGGGTGTTTATTAGAATGATAATAAATATAAATCTTTATGTATTTTGCATATCTCCCACTCATTTTAGTTAGTTTTATGATAGTGCAAACTTTCAAAATATGAATTTAGCCTGTAGTGAGCTTATTTTAAACACATGAAAGCAAAATTGCTGAACAGTTATTTTCATGATGAAATTTGGAGAATTACGACAGCCTATAGTATTATTATGCATTTGGAACAAATTGTGGTTCTATATGAGATTTCCATACAAAATGTTTCTTTTTCTTCTTATTCTATGCTGTGTTTTTCTCAACTCCATAGGATATAAATGGTCCTTTGTGTTTAACCACAAATATTTTATTGTTGCCGAAACACTCCTATTTATCTAATGGAAGTGGGCAGGTCTGGATTTCAAGAACCACAAGATTTTACTGGCAGCAAAATCTGTATTTTGATAATTTATTACCAACGCAGCTAGAAGGAAGAGTGGAGGCAGAGGTGGTATTCAGCAGGTTCCGACCAGTTCTGGAGAACCGGTAGCAGAAANGCCACGTCCACCAAGCCACGCCCACAGAATGGGTAGTAAAAAAAATAGAATCCCACCACTGTGTGGAGGTGACTATAGCCTTCTTGTGAATATAATTTGTGAATACACAGACAATGAAGAAAACATTCTATCTGGTATTTTTTTCTTTTCCTTTTAAATTTTGCTCTGACACATACAATTTCACTCTTTGAAGATTACACACACACACACACACACACACACACTGGATTCTTATGCTGACATTTGTAGCATGACTTCTAATCAAAAGCAATTAAAATAGCATTCAAAATTGCAATAATGCAAGGACTGGCAAATTATTTTTATTTATATGTTTGGAAATGTTATTTAAGGAGCGTTCCCTTAAAGCGACTCTCTCAGAGATCCGCCTTGCTGCTGTTTCAGATGGCTACAATAACTCTTTGTAAACCTTTGGTGCACAGACTGTACTTGCCATGATCCTAAATAATTGTTTCAAAAAGCTTTGTAAATAGATCAAAAATTGTATGCAGGTTGGGTTGGGGCCTGCCCTAATGAATCAAAGACAAATTATCTTAATCAGTTCATAAAAATACATACATAATTGGATCTTCTCGGCCTTCTTACAGAACAAGATTTTGCAGGTTGCACTCTTAAGTGATTTTCATTAAAAACTGGGTTGAAAATTCATCAAAATGGAGACAAGAATGAAATGACAACTGAAAAGAAATATAGTCAGCCTAGCAGATCAAGCATAAGAAATGTTCACCAAAGAAGCCCACCTGTTTTAGCTCAAAGCCTGGGAAAGAGCCAAGTCTTTGAAGGCTATTCAAAAGACAACACAGTATGGTCCTTTCAAAACTTTTAAAGAGAAGGAATGCTGTTTCCAAAAAGCATACTGATTCTGTCTGATCTTATACGATTCCTTACAGGGTCACTCTAATAACAAATCCTATGCCATGTAGAGCTTTTCAGTAATAACCACCACCATGAATTGTATTTGGATGCCTACCAGTAACCAGTATAATTTAGGAAGCAATAGTATTACAGAGCAGTATTGTCACACCCCCATAACTTCTCATTATCACTACATTCTGGATCAGCTAAAATGGCAGAGTGATTTTTCAAGGGTATTCCCTAGTAAATGTATTGCAATGCAGGTAGTCCTTGAGTTATGACCACAATTGAGCTCAAAATGTATGTTGTTAAGTGAGACATTTGTTATGTGAGTTTGCCCCATTTATGACTTTTCTTGCCACATTTGTTAAGTGAATTGCGGTTGTTAAGTTAGCAATAGAGTTGTTAAGTGAATGTGGTTTTCCCATTGATTTTGCTTGTCGGAAGGTCGCAAAAGCTGATCAGATGATCCTGGGACACTGCAACCATCATAAATATGAACCACTTAACAAACATCTGAATTTTGATCATGTGACTATGGAGATGCTGCAATGGTTGTAAGTGTGAAAAATGGTCATGCATCACTTTTTTCAGTACCATTGTAACTTTGAGTGGTCACTAAATGAACGGCTGTAAGTCTAGGACTACCTGTAGTCCACACAAAAGCTAACCAACTGTCAAATGAGTCTGAGAAGGGCCTTCCCACCCAGGAACAGAGATATTTGGTATAAGTTGAATCTGTGCTTTCCTGGCCACTGCTGTCACCTTGCCATTAAGATGGAGTTAAGAGTCCAGGAGCCCCCTAAATTGCACATCAAATCATCTGAGAAAATGCAACTCCACTCACAGGTAGAGATGGAAGATCTCCGGAATTGAGAGATCCATGAATTAAGTCTGTTCCTTCCTATCTAGACTACCACAGCCCCCAAGCTCTGGGACAATACTCTTGCTTGTCAAAGATCAAGATATACAGATGATTGTCATTAGAGCATTGATGATACCTGAATTCATAACAATTGATGACCGTATTGAATAAATTGATGTAAATGTTAAATAGGAGGATCTAGAGCAGGGTTGTCAAACTGGCGGCCTTTGTATGTGGTCCTTTGGGGGATATATTTTCCCCAAATCTGTATTTCTGACTGAGAATCCTTTCTTTTTTAGTTTTTAGTTTTAATCTTTTGCTAAAAGATTATTGTTACTGCTGCTTTCCTGAGCCACAATGAAATCGGCTTAGTGCATTGTACTATTTTGTTCCTACTGAATTCTCTACTGGATGTCATTTACATTCCTAATCTTCTACTCATGAAACAAGGTTAGGAGCAAAATGGGATGAATATATTGTCTTAAGTCAAGGGTTATATGGCTTTATAATTAGTAACTAATTTTCAAATCCCTATTTCAAAATAATTGAATGCTAAAGGCTACTTTAGATGGCAGGGGCAACCTCACACAACTTTATTTTGATTGCTTCAAACATTTTTATCTTTCCCTCCCTCTGACACACAGTTTATGTAGAGATAAATGAAGAGTGTCAGCATTGATTTTGGCTGAGAAAAATGCAGAACAGAACCTGACTTTGGACATAACATAAGTTCATAGGGAGCCAAGGCCTTCAGGGGGTTGCTATAATTGATCATCAAATCCCAGCGACATATTGTTTGGCATTTGCCACTTACAGTCTGTGTCAGAATGAACCAGTTTCATCAGTCATTGAAGGACAAACGACCCATCAGCATTTCATGGGATTGAAAGTTAGAATTAACTCAGTGTGATGGGCAGCAGGCCTAGTTTTACATCTTTCAAATATGAAGATCAATTCTTCAAAAATTAAATATATTGTTGCTCTTATTAATATTTTAAATCAATATCAGCACTTATTTGTAACTCAAACAACTTATTTAAGTAGAAATCACCTTTAAGATCTTGCTGGTATATAAAATGAAATATAAGAGAGAAAGAAATATACTGCTTGGCACACAAAGATTACAGAGACACACTTTCTCTGTCTCCAACGGAAATAAATGGGTCTGGTTTAGAATATGTTTAGTTAAGGATATCAGTTATAACTAACATGAGCTTCATTGTTTCTTTTCATTTGGTATATCTTTAAAAATATCAGCATTTCAATCACCATTAACTTTATTTTAAGTGCAGTAGAGATTGGAATTTTTTTTGACACAGCTAGTTTTTTCTGAGACTCTAAAATTTCTTTTATTAATAAATCTTAATGTGGTTATTTTTTGGACTAGAAATTACTGTAAAAATGTCTGTATGATTTAATACCACATATCTCAGTTTTCTATAAATAGTTATATTAATATTAACAGTGTACTCTAAAATGAGACATGTCACATGCTGCAATCAATGAAATGAGACATATCAAATGCTGCAATGAATGAAATGAGACATGTCAAATGCTGCAATAGTGAATGTCATAACAATATCACAATATCATGTATTTTCATATGTTACAACGGGAAGGAAATAATACTAACTACAGAAGACTGCTTCAATACCATCTCATTGCAAATAACATATGTTCCTCTTCAGCAATGCTAGGCAGGAAACTTGTATTTAGGCAAAGGCAATGATTATTCCAACATTAAAAAGACACACTGAATTCTTTCCAGAAAAATAGAAGCAAATGTCATAATTTTAATTTAATATAAGCTAAAATGACAAACATTTCAAATAACTATAGGATGTTAACACAAGAAAATGGAATGAGATTTGACAAGTTATCCTTGCAGTAAAATTAACATTTTCCAAAATTGACTTGCTAGAAAAGCCAAATTTACCAGTAAAGTAATCCATCATTAATATTCATGTTCCTACCTTTATCTTGGAATCATCCTGCCCAGAATAAGTATTAAGGAAACCTTTATTGCTTTTCTAGATATGACTGACCAACTCCTTAACTGAAATTATTTTTCTTTTCACCATATTCTTAGGATGCCCCAATCGAAGAGATATTTCCTAAATTTGTGATCATAGAATTATTGAGTTTCAAGAGTCCAACTCTCTGCTCAGTGCAGAAATCCACATTGAAGCAACATGCAGTAGGTAATCTCTACTTGAACTCAGCCAGGGAAGAAGCCTACTATTTCCTTGCATAATTGTCTCCATTGTTCTTCTTATTAGCAAATTTTCTAACATACATTTGGAATCTCCTCGTAACTCCATTATTTTGGCATCGATACTCAGGATCGATAGAGTGATATTTACTCTGGATTGAAAGTATCATACTACTTTAGTGTATGTTAATGTTAAATTTTCACAATTATCTTCAAAGGAATTTGGTTGCCTAAATCTTTCTTAAAGTATTATGTCCAGAGCTAAACATACCAAAACACTGAGATTTAATTCTTTTCATGTTGTCTTTGGGTTAAAAAAAAACCAAACTTCTGAAATCCATTAATTGCCCTGAAGGAATCTAATTTTCTCTATGTTAATCAGGGGCTATTCTTACATTAATTCAGCTTAGTCTTTCATAGATGAAAGCCTTTGTTCCCAACACTAAACAGGTTATTTTGCTGTTAATTTTTTATTTTTAAAGCCACTTTTTCTGGATGCCCCCTGCCTAAACATTTCGAAACACTTTCAAACCCAAGGCAGGAGAGGAAAAGGGTTTCTTCTCTGGAAAAAAAAACTACTTGGTCTATCCTGCAGTTCTCAGATGCAATATAATATGCTGTTATAAACCTCTACCTCCCTCCCTCCCCCCTCCCTCCTTCCTGCCTGCCTGCCTACCTGCCTGCAAGTTCTTAAGAATTCCTTTTGCCTTAGGCCATACTTTTGCTTTAGAAGACTTCAGCATTTGACCAAGAATATGAAAGTACCATTATGTTTATAATAGTAGCTTTAGAAAAAAATAGAAAAAAGTTTAGCATGTGATAAGATATATATATTTAAAACTCTGGGAACTACTAAAATGATTAAAACACACCTTTAAAGTTTAAACTTATTATTTTTGAACCCCTACATTTGCTTTCTACGTTTTGTATGCAAAATCCATGTGCCACTTTTGTACTTTTTGTAACAGGCAATTCTCTTGTGGGAAGTAATGGAGTATTCTAAAACCACCATGGTCCATTTGATTCTAAATCAATGCCAAAAGTTTGTAAACTTCAACCAATCCTTTTACCTAGCAGATGCAGATAAAAAAATAAATTACAAAAATCATGGATTTTTATTTTGTTTTCAATTTTCAGTTTTTCTATCTCTTTGATTTTTCAAAAGTGTGTAATTGCATATTGACTGTGGATCTTCATTTCTGGAAGAATGATAATTGCATGTAAATTTATTGTGTTTGCTCTGTTAATCTTGCCTTTCTATTTCTCCTCCCTTGGATGTCCTTATAAATACTAGGACAGTCCATCAGAAATAGTAAAAACTCTCTGGAAAGCTTTAGAAATGATAGAAACTGACAATGATAATCCTCTGGGTTTTTAAAGCATCTCTTGATTATTGTCACATTTTGTTTCTTTTGAAAATGAATGGTCATGATTTATAGCCTAAAATTAGAATGGTTAGATCAGGAGAGACTTGTTTCCATACACAGAATGGAATGTTCCTGTGTATTTAACAGTCCAGGATAAGAGGTGAACTTAGACAAGAAAAATGTCTGTAATAAAATTAAATTGCATATATTTTCTGTTTTTACTCTTAAAGGACGTATTCTTTATTAAGACATATTTTGAGAAATCATTGTATTGTCTTGGTCTTTTTCCAGAAAAAAGATTGTATAGTTATAATAGAAAGCAATATTAGAAATTAAAAGTCCCTATAAAGATAATTTTCCCATACCTAATATAGAACCTGGACAAATTTAGAAGAAAATTGGAAGCACAAATTATCTCAACCACAAGATAACATATGGAATGTGTTAAATTTGATTGGTTGCCTTTGCTTTACTATACATACATGCTATGTATTTTCTTTGTTCTTTGTCTTCCCTTTGGAACACCATTTTCTTTTGGGTAGAGAGAACTATGGAGTTCTATTTCTGCCATAGGCACAAAGCCAGTGGGAGACCTTAAGCTGGTCACTCTCTGTCAGCCCTAGGAAACTAAGAATCCACTTCTGAAAATCTTTTACCAGAAAACTAGTTAAGGTAGTTGCAAGGAGTTAACACTGATTTCCTTACTAATTGAGTTGCTAAAAAAATAATTGACATGTAATTATTTAAGTCAATTATTCAATGTCAGGTTATTTATAAACTAGTGCAGTTTGTGTCTGTATTACTGAATCAGATATAAAACACAAGGTCATGGAATAAAATGTGCATTGATTTAGTGTCAATAGTGCATTTGATCCTGGGAGAACAAAATAGTGAATAACTGGTAAATATCCTTAGTGTAATAATCAGGCATACAGCAATGTTGACTTTTTTTCAGTGTTTTCCCGAAGCTTCATTTGAAATATCTTTATCTGTTTAGCTCTAAAGATGCCAGTGAAGGCTTGATGAAAATAAATGGTTGAAAATGTTGTTGGTTTGGAACTGATAGGGTCATGTTGTTTTGCTACATCTCCCCACAGAGGCTATCTTTTGTACGGGAACACTACAAAATACCAGCATCGTCAAATAAAACAGTTGAAGTCTTCAAGTCGTCATTGTTTTTGTAGCAATATTGAAGTCTGAATTCAAATTTGAAATCTCCATACCTTTTAATTGTGGGGATGCAAAATCAGGTCTGGAAGAATAAACTGGTACAAACCCAATATAAAATGTTGGCATAGTTCTCAGTGGAAAGCAAATGTCAGGTTCTGTCAATCCAGCTATTATACCATTTTGTCAGTTTGAGAGTTACAAGAAACATGTTCAATTTTCTATGAATTTCAACTATGTTGGAAACCGAAGTTATATTTATTATAGAAATGACTGCATTGGGAGCTGAACAACACTGAAGGTAGACTGAGTTATGTTTTGTGATCATTCTCTTTTAAGAAAAATGATGTTTACTGGTTCCTAGAATTGCACACTCAACACTTGTATGCTCAAGCTGAATAAATCAAACAAATGAATGAATATCCGGCAAAATACCTCTTGGAAAAAATACTAGTTGAATGAATGGATGAATGATAGATACAATTGTTATCTTGTGCCACTTACTTCTCAATAATTAACAATTCTCTTTCAGTATTTCAGAGATAGATTTTTTTTATATATTTAGCCTAATCTCAGATAACATCACATGGATTTGATAAATTTGGGAAATATCTGAACTGAACTGACTGTCTTCTGAAATCTGCCTTAAAACCTTGCCAAAACTTTATGAGTTAATTTAAAAATGTGCAGCTACATAGAGACAGTACCTGAAAATACTGACACATTTTCTTCTGACCTCTCCTGTGGGAGAGAAAGGAGAAAGAAAAAGGGTTTAAACAGGTTGAGTCTGGAAAAGGGATTAAGTCACTTGCAAGCAGAGCATCTTCAAGAAAGCAGCAAGAACAAATTTAAAGTCAAGAATTAGGAGTAAAATACAGAACCTTGAAACTGCAATAGGAACCTCCAATCCTCCTTTATTAATGACTTTAGCACAGAATTGCTTTTAAAATGTTGAACTTCTTCTCTCTCCACCTGAATTGAACTGTATATATTACATAAGCCAATAACAAACTCTCCCATCTGTGAATTGTTTGTATCCAGAAATTCTGCCACCTTTTTCTTAGTGTCCCCCTAGTCTCTCTGATGGGTTGGGGCATGGGTTCTGGAGCGAGTTGAGTGGTTTAGACAAATATTTTCCACTACAAGGGATCAGAAGGGATTCTATTTGGGTTAGAAGATGATTGATTAGTATTTGATTAGCATAATCAATATATCCTGCTGTCTCGCTTCCTAATTTTTAAGAATATTTTGCTGTAAGAAAGGTTGAAAAAGGCAGAGAGAGACCAAATCTACTAAATATTGGAAAGATACAGGAATGTTGTATTTAGAAAGTGGCCCAAGTATAAAAATAAAATACAACAATGGTGATTAATGTAAAAAGATCTATTTTTAAAAAGCTAATAATATAGAAGATACAAGGAGATAAATAGATAGATTGATAGATGATAAATATAGAAATGTGTATAATTTGGTTAATGAGAGTCTCCTGAAGCATGAACATATTTCATATTTCATCTTTCCACTAATTATCTTGTATCTGCCCATCCCGTTAAATCCAACAGAAGAGGTCCCATCCACTAAGGAGTTACATCTGGTAGGACTCAAGAGCTAGGGCTTTTTTGCCTTGGCAGGTGAGATTGGCACCATGCCTGACATAGTTCTAGAAGTCCATTAAAATGTGGTTGTGTCATCAGTCTTGAGAATCTCAAGGAAGTGTTGAATTAGTAAAATGTCTGTATTGAATACTCTCTCTCCTACTAATTCAAAATTCCTTTTTTCAGATTTTTTTTGAATATTTATTTTTATGATGTGGTTTACTGACTGCCACTGTGAGATGGGCAACTGTATATGATAAATAATTAAATAAAAATCTAATAAGATTTTCCAAAATCAGCTGTGCTGGGTGGGAGAAGACGTTTGGAAAACTTAAGATCATGTCTAGTTGGAAAGATTATCCTTTTAATATTATTAATCATTCTTTTTAATCATTCCTGTTTAATTTTATTTTTCTCAGGCTTGGCCAAAATATTGCAATTTGCACAAATGTTGAGTCGATGGAAGGCACAATTTTTGAGGGAGCAGATCAGCCTATAGAGGAATTTTGATTTTTATATAGGCTCTTTGAATCAGAGCATCAAACTGTATCACCTTATTTTCCATATAAAATCATATTTCTCCATATAAAATCAAATGATCAATGCATCAATGGCTCTTTGCAAAATAATATATTTTTTCAGCATAGTTAGATACAAAGGGCAGTTCATTTCTAAAGGAAAATTGTAATTTCATTTACACACACAATTAATTACAACCATACAAATATTATTAGGAAGATTTATCACCTGATATTGAACCATAAAGAAATGAGTATTATTTTATCCAGAATAATTGAAGGAGGGATGCTTCCCCGATGCCTTGAAAGAGGTGGTGGTGAGGCCCCTCTCAAGAAGCCCTGCCTTGGACCTTT
>AZIM01003367.1:69610-87369 GCA_000516915.1 Ophiophagus hannah | reverse complement strand
TGCCTGAACCCGTCAGTGCCGCTACTCAAGACCACCGCCTCAGCCGTCATCACAGCAGCCAGTACGACCGCCATTGCAGCCACAGCCACCCTTATAGCCACCACCACTGCCTCAGCTGCCGTCCGCTGCCGCAGCCGCCCGCCACTGCCGCTGCCCAGGATAACACCAACGAAGGCCAGGCCATAGGCCGAGGAAAACAGAAGCCTCGAAGCCTTTGGGGGGGGGCCCGGAAGCGTTCTCGCCCCCCGCTGCCGCCATTGTCGGACTCCACAAGGATTCAGCCACTGTTCACCACCACAGCCGCTGGACAAAGCCACCAACCAGGACCGCACCGCCAGCCGAGGCCAGGGAAGAAACCNAGGCCCACACCCCGAAGAGCACCCCCGACCCTCAAAAACAGGTCGGGTGGTGCAAAGAGCCTTCAGGACCAAAAAGACTGGTAACAATCCCTTCACACACTGAGCTAACCGGCACCAAACGCCATTACCCTGCAGACATGTGCATTTTTTTGGGATGGAACTCTTTGAGTTTTTTTAGATTGACACATTTGTTGAAGAAAACTTATACTGTTTTGCACGAAGACAAAGCAGTGCAATTGTACAGAATTTTGGGTTATGATCTGTGTTCACAAGTCAAGATTTACAATCAGTTCAAATCTACTGTCTTGCAATTTGAAATCAAAGCAACATGAATGTCCCCCACAATACAATGAAGAGTTATTAAACATAGAAACAGAATCTATGGTAAATAGTCAGTCATGACAAAAAGAGATGGAAATGGCACTCTGATGATGGCAAAAAGAATGGAATAACATCCATCTCTATTAATTAAGCAATGAACTTAATCCCCCCCCCAAGCAAGTTCTTTATCAAGGAGACTCAAATTCATTAAATATTAGGCTATTGATTGTTAGGCAGCATACTTAAATACCAACTGCTAAGGAACAACTACTCACCCTGCCCTCTCTGCTATTGTTTACAAGATTCCTGAATATATTTATTGTGAGGCATAAAATGTTGGATTAGCAAAGCTTCTCTTAGGTTCTTTGTTCTTAATTTGTACATTTGTAAAAAGAAACTTTAAGTTCAAAGAGTACCATTTATCTTCTTTCTTGTCAGATGAGCTCTTGAGGAAAGGTGGGCTATAAATCAAAAAAGTAAATTAGCAAGGTAACCGGTCTTGCCAATTTTCTGTTATCGATTCACAACATTATACTAAAGGTTACATATTGTGTCTTGCTAAATAAAAACACGTGGAGACAAATTCTTATTTATAAGTGAGTTTCCCAAATTGAAGAAGGGAGGAAGAGACCCTGTAAGTAAATATGACTAAGTTTAGGATAAGGAAGTTGGTTTTTCCAAGAAAGCTGTTCGTGCTTCTATATGAAGATGTAAACCAAAAATGCTGATCATAATATCTCTCTAGTATTTCAAAGCTATATCTTTTCTCACTTTGCTAATTGAGGTTCAGTGACTACATGAACATTATCTATGGATGGTCAAGAGAAAGATTAATGTCAAATTGAGAAATATTACAGAAACTCATCTAGGCCAAACTGGTGATGGTAAAAGCAATCCATTCCTACAGCGGCAGCTGGCTAGATACCATCTAAACCCCTGCTACTTAATCTTTCTTTCTTTATTTTGTAATTTTTGTAGTTTAAACCTATTTATTTGAGTTCCGCTGTCTGCTGCAACAGAAAACAAAAGTGGTGTACTATTTATGTGACAGCATACTCTTCAACAATTTAAAAATGGCTATCATAATTTCCTAATTATCTCTTCTCAGTACTAATTATACACATCTCATTCTATCTTTCTGTAGCTGTCACATTCTCCAGATCTTTCATCGTATGTAATATCTTTCCCCAGTACTTTTCAGTGTGTCATTGTTTTTATACCAGATCTGTCTTTTACTCTCTAGGATAGAGCTCCCTAACATGATGCCTTCCAGACATTTAGCAACATTTAGTAATGGGAAAATAGCAAGAGAGAGAGAGATGCCATGTTAGGCTTAATGCAACTTGAAACTTTACGTACACCCTCACCCTATCGCCCTACCTATTTCAGAATTGAACCTCTGGATTCAATTTCACTGCTAGAATTTTTCTCTCTTTTCTCAAATGTGCACTGAATGGTCTCCTGGGCCACCATCCACCCACTCTGAAGCCTTTGTCAACTTTTATCGCAGGCAACAGATTTCCAGGAAGAAGCACAGCACACATTCATCTCTTTTTTGCTCAATTGTGTGGATTTCCTTTATATCTCTAGCATTAAATCTATTGCCTGTGATGTCTCGGTGCCTTGGGAGCAGTTGATATGGGCAGTGATGAGACACATTGGAAATACGTATGAAGCATTTGTCTGTTTCTTTTCCTTATGATGTGAGGCAGAAATCTACCTGCTTCCTGAAAGGAGAGTGATAGCATTAGGAAAAAATGTTAATAGCAAAGGACATTGCTTTTTTACAGAAGCATGGTAGGTGTTGCCTGTTCACATTTAAATGATCTTGAAAAAGATTTAGTTTAATTTAATTACTGACTCGTGACAAGGCAAAAAAAGGAGCAAATATGTGCTTCAGTGATATTGTACATGAACTCATTGAGAAAAGTTACAATTCTTTCATCTTTGTCCATTCACAAAATAGTTGTACGCACTGGCAAGTGTCTACCATCACCGCCAGCATCATTCTGAAATATCGTAGCATTTTAATTAATAGCATATTCCAGCAACATTTATTACTACACATATTTTAGGACAATTATTCTTTAAGAGTCTTATTGACGTTTCTGTCAGAAAATCGATAAATTTCACACAATTCTTCCTCTTTCTATGGGTTCAATATTATTCAGTTTGCACTTCTCTTGTTCTGAGAAAGACAACAAATAGATAGGTGAACCCAAGGACCATGAGATAAAGCAGTCAGCATAGAGCACAAATACTAAGCATTGTGGAGAGGACAATACCTCCAGCCCTTTGGCATCTTTCTTTTCTGATGCCCTGAAGCTTTTAAGCAAACCGACTGAATGTATCTGGGTGGAATGTGGGGGCCCTTTGCTTCAGGCATAAAATGTCTCAGGTTTGGATAGATTTTAGTATCCTCCTCCCCATCTGTTTAGCAGGCACTCAGCTTTTGTGAAATGTTTGTATACTGCATTAGCACAACAAACCCAAGTTTGAAGAAATGTCCTATTGCATTTTATAGATTTAGAATGTGAGAGAAAGCTTCTTCTACAGTCTGTTTTCCCCTCTTTGTGGAATATTTGTTAATACTAGGCAACTGTACCCTGTTGGGTCATCATTCCAGAGATATTTCCTTACCTAAAGAGAAGCAGAATGACCATGGATGGGCAAAAAAGCAGTGGGGATGGGAATAATTTTCAACACCCACTCTCCTTCCTTCCTTCCTTCCTCCCTCCCNTTCCCTCCCTCTCATTTTGTCATTACTTCCCTTTCTTTCCCTTCCCAGCAGGCAGAAAAATAATTGCTGATATGTGGGACAGGGAATGAGGGATACCAAGATTAGCTGGGAAATTGGCACAGAAAGTTGAAATTGAAGACCATATGGCTGCAACAGCAGTGGAGCAGCAACCTATAGCACTGAAGAAGCCACAACTCCCCCAAATTTCATATCTTTGGGAGTCATAGATCCCAGATTTTGGACAAATTCTGTAAGTCAGCCTATTTGAGGTATCTTGGTTCAAAATTGTTGCCCTGTGAAGCACTGTTCCGTCCAGGTAAAGATCACAGCAATAAGAGTTTTAGTAGTATATAGATTGTCTTCAATAATACAGTATTACTTCTAGTTTGAATGAGTATGGAAAAACATCAGAAGCCCTCAGTAAGAAAAACATAATGGATAAGAAATTTCAAATATTTTGCTCTGAAATGAAAACCCACACTGTCTACTACTATAATTCACACAATGGCAACAGAATTAGATGCCTGTGTAATGGGGCTGAATGAAAAATGTTAAATTTGTGGATGTGGAACTGGGAAAAATAATACAAGGTAATTTTTATACAGTTTGAATCTGAATAACTGACATCATTCCCACTCAGAGTTTAGCCATTTGTGTTCTGCAAATTTAACTGCAAATATCAGCAAGATGAGACCTTACTGATAACTGCATTTTGCCTTTTATTTCTCATTAGTTTGTTTGTGCAGATGCTGGGACAAAGCTAGCCGAATCAATGATCTTACACAAGCAAATGATTGCGTCTCTCCCTGGAGTAAGTGTTTAAAAGGCCCACTTTCCTGCACTCCAATTTTATACAGAGCCAGATATAGATGTTACATTTTTCCTCTGTGGCAGTCATTGAAAATTACCAGTTTGTATACTGGATTACATCCATGGAATAAATCTGACAAAAATGTAGCTTGCTAATTAGCATTACAATTTTAGGCTGATTATTTGTTGTCTAGCTTTTGCCAAAAGTGTTAGATTATGGCTTAAAGAATCCCCACTTATTTCAGTAAGCATCGGTGATTGTTTTAACCTGATGAAGTAGAAATCTATTTTTGTTCATGTGATGGCTCTCCATTTAGATACAGTATGTGTTGTAGAAGAGCATAGATTTCTAAAGACTTCCCCAACTGATACCCTTCAGTTCTGGTGGAACTACCACTTCTAGAATTTCCAGTCAATATGCCGCCATGGAAGTGCTGGTTGAGGAATTCTGACAATGAGATTAAGGGTAAATCAATTTGCAAAAGGAAATTCCAAACCTTTCAAACTTCCACAATTCAAATGATTAATATTATTTTCCAAGTGATGTGATCTTTGAATTGTGACGAAGTGAAGCATCTGGTAGAAAGGTAGCAATGTAATAGAATGTGCTTATTCTAATTGTAATCAATGTATTTGATACAAGGTAGAGAAGCAGAATGCAATAAAGAAGAACAGGCATAGAATCATTTGTATTCAAAGGGGCAATGCCCAATTTCTTTTAGCATCAAATTGTTCAGTTTGACAAGAAGCAGTGTATGGAGTTCTTCATCCAAACTCACTGGAAGATGGAGAATAGTTTGACAGGACTCTCAGTGACCTTATTTTTACTGTTTGTTGTTCTGTCAAGTAAACTGATAGACAGAACAGTGGAGAAGACAAAAAGTGGTGTCATTCACCTTCATGTAGATTTTAAATTTTATACAGAGAAGTGAGAAGCACTTGGGTCAGTCATTAAAATATAGCAGTGGAACTCCTATTCTTGCTTCCTTATTTTCTGCTTCCAACTTTCAACAGCTAATCTCCAAGTGAGTTTTGTAAATTGAAACTGCTGCTTGTTGAATAGGTGTAATACATGTCCGCCATGCATTAATTATCTTGAATTATTGCAAAATTTATTAGGTCCCTTCTGATTTGTTTTTTTCCCTTTACTTCCAACTTTCTTATTAAAAATACAATACAAGTGGTCCTCAGGTTACAACAGCTCTGTTAGTGACCATTGAGAATTACAATGCCATTGAATAAATGGTACTCATGACTGATCCTTGGCATTCCAGCCATCACCCTCCCAGTAATGTGATTGTGATTTCTTATGTTCCCTGCCAATTTTCCAGAAATAAAGTCAATGGGGAATTTGGTAGGAAGTCAGAAGTGCAGTCATGTGAGATTCTTGCTTAATATCCCACATGGTCCTCATTTAATAATGGCAACTGGGATGGCTGGAACTGCTGTCATTAAGCTGTGCAGTTATGTAGCATTGCACTTTATGACCATGTAATTTACATAACCCAAGGCTAATGGTAGCTTGATTTTATTCTTACTACAATCAGCGGAATTATTTAGTGCTCTATGAACTATTCTTAAGTGAGCAATATTCCTCTTAAGATTAATCCGATATTATGCATTAACTTATTTATTTATAAAAAATTGTAAGCTGCCCATCTTTCCTCAGGGTAACTCTGGGCGACTTACAGTCATGTTTATTGGTTCTTTGTATATCTCCATTCTTCTCAGATGCAAAAGACCAGGGCCACATGTTAAGTTTTAATTAATATTTAAAATTATTTATTGCTCATGCCTATGCACACGAATCTAGTCAATTAGTTAGCAGTATTTGGGCACTAGTTAAGGATTCAAGAAAAGTTGGACTAAGTCCGCTTGTGCCAATGTTGAGATTCTGGGCTAATTCCTTTTTTGACTTCATCCCCACTCCCAGGCTCTGTCACTCTTTCCCCTAAAATTCCATATAGGCAATTTTGGACAGGAGGTACTGGTTAGCATATGAACATGTAATGACTTCATTTAGGAATCGGTGTTGTCATTTTACATTCTAAACCAGGTGTGACAATTCCCTTTCAGAAATCCTGGGGTTGCATGCTATCAGGGAATGAGATTACTCTCTGTTGATATGTGACATATGAGAGAGAGGGAGGGAGGGAGGGGGAGAGAGACAAATGTAACTTTCTATGTAAATATATTTAGCAACAGGTTTTAGGAAACTAGTTTGAATCATATGACTGTTACATTAGAACTGAAGTTGCCTTTCAAAGCCCTTAACACAACAAAGCCTATGTTGCTTTAATGCCAGTTTAATGATATCACTTCCCTCCATCAAACTCCTGGGATCTTTAGATTTTGAGCCTTCTTCATAAAGCCCTTTGTTGAGCCAGCCCAAAGCACATAGTTTCTTCAGTTGAGTATTTGATTGTGGAAAGTATCAAACCGGGAAAGTCCGTCTTACTGGTCTAACCACTGTACCCCTGATTCTGGTAGATTGGGCTATCAGAAACTATGTGCTTTTTGTCTTTCCATTGTGATATCATCATTTCCCAGAAGCATTATATGATTTTTTGAATGAAAGGGGAAGAAGTTGACCATCTGGTTTAAGGTTGACAGAGTTCCATTGATATTGGGTGTTGGGCTGGTGTTTTATGTTATTGTGCTTTGGGGTAAAGTTAAGTATTTGTGTTCAAATTTTAGTGTGGAACAGCAGCCATGGAATGCATGAGGCAGTACATTGGTGAAGTTTTGGATTTTATTGCTGACATGCATACGTTAACCAAATTAAAAGTGAGTTTAGAAAAATCAGCTCAATGTCACTTTACTTCATTTTTATGAAATTCTATATTATCTATTTAATGAGGAATATTTTAGTATCATGTTTGTGAAAAATCTAAAATAAAAATGAGCATATCAAATAAAACAGAAACTGTGTTAGTTTTATGGTTGCTGAAGTTTCTTCTTGTAATGTTTCTTCTTGTGAATTCCACTATTCCATTCTGAATTATATAACCCTTCTAGCAGCCTCCTCTGATGGGGATGTGAGCATTTTGATACCTGTCATGGAAATTTATCTATTATCAAACATAGTTTTTTTTCAGGATTAGACAATTACCTCTATAAGTAATTTTTTAATGATAATTTTATTAAAAATTACAACCTCAATGATAAAAAACTAATACAGAAATAAAAGAAGTGTAGAAAAAAACAGAAAATAAAAAAATAGAAAAGAAAGACAAAATTACAATAAAGAAAAGAAATATAAAGAAATGAAACCTGCTTCATTACAACAAATATCAATAACTTATCACTTTCTCTTAAAACTACAATAAATGATCACTTCTTCTCATATCCTATCTCTTATCTATAAACAAATTCTTAAAACCTCATCATTTCAGTACTGATCAGCAAAAATCCATCACAAGTTACCAAATATATCTATTTTCCCCTTGATCAAACAAGCCAACTTTATATTCTTGCCTTTTACTTGTAATATTCTTACTCTTTAGTCCCTTCAGTTAATGTCTTAAAACTTGGCTGGTTTTTTTTTTTACTTTATCTCTTCTCCCCAAAAGCTTCAGAACCTTAATAAGCATTTCTGTAAATCCAATATAGGAAAATTATCCAACACACCCTCTTTGTTTATCCTTTCTAATTGTTAAGACATTAAGTCAGTTCTTTTATATATCATATTTTTCTGTCTCATTCATGTAGCTTATTTTCAACCCTAACCCTAAGTCTATTTTCAGTATAGTCTCAGTCTTGTAAAACTTGTTTGTCTTCCATAACATCTTTTAAACGCAGTCACATGGAGGTAAAAACTTTAAAAATCAACTTCTGCATCCATTGTTTAAAAATATCTTTCAATATGTCCAATGTTAAAATATTTTGCTCCATTCTTTACTAGTAAATTAAATTTAAATATTCTTCTCCTTTAATTGTAATTTTTATTCCTTCTAGTTTCTTCTATTATCCAATCTACAAAGCCCCATGCTATTCTGTTTTTTAAGAATTTAAAGCAAACACTTTTCCCACAGGAAGGATTCCTATCTTATTTTTTATTTATCTTAGTCTGTTTGTAACTTTCTAAAATCAAAGTTTTAATCACTCTTTTGCTATTTATTAAAAAAAGTTCTTAAACTTACATTTAAAATTTATTTTGCTAAGGATTGAAAGGAACTCATATGATGCTGTACAATCTGTGATCCAAAAGTTCCTAATAGCTGAAAAGCAGTTAACAAGCAATTTTTGACAATGTTTTAAAAAGGACCCTTTGTCCTTAAAGATGTCAGCTGTGGTTTTAATAAGATGGCTATTCTCTTATCTCCCACCAGAGACTACTGTCTTGAGGCCTACTCATAAGAAGCAATATATGGAGCACTTGTGGGCAAACTCAAGATCTTTTCTTGTCCAGAGAGGAATTACAAAGAGCCAAACTACTCACTGGCTCTTCATTCCACTGCAGTTATCTTTTAGCAAGCCATCTTCAGCTCACAATTTCAAAGTCTGGAGGTCTAAGATTTTTAGCATTTCATCTTTGCTGGTTCCAGTCATGAATCCACAAAACCTTGTTTTGCAGGGGGAACAGAGAAGAATGAATGTGGTCAGATCATAAATATGGATGCATCTCCATTTTGATATCATAGGAGCAGCTTGAGTCTATTTCTAGATATAGCTCTAGGTTTTCACATACCCCTTTATTGCTTGTTGCTTGGGTACCTGCAGGACGACCTCCTGCCACCAGAATTTTCTGATCCGGCTAGATCTTTCAGGGTAAAACTTTTTATAGTCCTGTGCTTCCAAGAGGTGAGAGGAACTGAATCTAGAAAGCAATGTTTCTCTGTAGCAACACCAGTGCTTTGGAATAGCTTCCAATGAAAATTAGTCTGGCTTCATTTTGTCAGAAAAATATTAAAACTAGTGTTATTTTGGAGGGCTCCTCCAAGCTTAAGTACTATGCGATCATTTTTCTTTTTCTTTTTTACTTGTTCTATTAATTTTGTTCTTGTTAGGGATTCATGATCATTATTTATATTGTTACGTTGTATATTGTGTAAACTGCTGAAAGTAGCAGATTATAATGCCATAAAAGCTTAATAAATAATGATATCAAGTATTGCATGTCACATAAAACCAATATAAATATATTGTTATAGAAGCCACTGAGTATGTTGTGAAAGCTAAATGGTATAAAATGAATATTACTTCTAAACTGATATATTACTTGGAGTGCTACTAGACTACTACCTTTAAATGATTTTAAAATGTTAAAAAATGGGAAGAACAAACTCCCAGATAACTTTGGTTATGGCCATCGTACAGCGACAGGAATTTTAACTGTCCTTTCAGCTTTATGCATCCTGAACACAAGCAATTCATAATAGGACTAAATGAATGGGAAATGAAGTGAATGTGGGCAGATCCACTGAGGGAAGAAGTGGGATGAGGATTTTCAGGGTAATTTTTCTAATGGCTTAAGTAACTTTTGAGCAGTTTAGTAACGGGAAGAAATGATGAAATCATTCTTATTGAAATATATAATGAGGACAAAAAGGCAAGCAGAGTTAGCTGCCAGCTTAATTACGTGATAGTAATTTGTAAATGGATTTCCCAAGATTTATCATCATAATAGCTCTATATTTAAAGATAAAGAGCTATTCACTTTTAATATAAACCATTTTCTGATGCAATTCTGAGAACTGCAGCTCCCAACATTACTGGAAGACCCAAGGTTGGGGAAATTTTATGTAAATAAATAGTGTATTTTCAATTGAATTGTGCAAGTTCTGTAGCCTTTAAAATAACTGTACTATCTAAACCAGGGGTCTCCAACCTTGCCCACTTTAAGACTTGTAGACTTCAATTCCCAGAGTTCCTCTGGGAGTTGAAGTCCACAAGTNAGTGGCCAAGGTTGGAGACCTCTGATCTAAACAACCTGCCTTTCCATTACAGAGTCACATGAAAACATGTTCCCAGCCATTGCATGAAGATACTTTTGGTGGACATCTCAAAGTGGGCTTAGCACAGATTGCTGCAATGGAAATCTCACGTGGCAACCACCGGGATAACAAGGCTGTGGTTCGTTACTTGCCTTGGCTGTATCATCCTCCATCTGCAATGCAACAAGGGTAAAAAGCCTTGGTCATGACTAGATTAAAAATACAAACTTGAGATAGGTCACCAAATGGTGGACCAAAGGGGAAACTTTGCACATTCATGACTGGTATAGACATATTCTTATCATTAAAACCATGGATCCAACAGGTGTTATCATTACAATTTATATATCAAAATGAAAGATATATACTGTACATGAGAAACTACTTAGTGACAAAGTATTGTGGTTTGACTACTAGAATAACTGATTCTCCTGCAGATAATGGGGGGGGAATCCTAATATTGCTAAGCTATCATATCATATCCAAGATGGTCAAAAGCGGGAATTCTACTTAAGCAGCATACTAACCTGCGGCTGCTCTTGAAGATCACTCAGAAGCTACGATGATTTTAGAATGTGGTGGTGCCAGAAGTTAATGGATACACTGTAAGGACCTGCCTCAGCTACTCTTGAAACAATTAGTTATCAAAAGGAACTTTTACTGAGAGAAAATGATTGCAGAGAAGTCAGGCTGAATCTGAAGTCAGGTTGAATCTGAATCAGAATCTGCGCAAAGCATTAAGCTATTCTTCCCAATTCAAACCCCACCACCTTTCACCAGTCCAATGCTGCCTAGGTGTTTTGAGAACTCTGAGGCATTAGTTGGATAGCAGTTCATCCCCAGATTGTAGTGACCTTGGTGTCAGGCTAGAATCAGCTAGGAGGAAGCCCATCTGTCTTCAAGATAGCCCCGTTCCCTAAATCCCATGCAGTTACAGCAAAAGCGGAAGTATGTAGAGAATGCAACCCCAATAACCTCTTCCCCTCATCTCCATTGGAATGGCAGAGTCCCAGCAGGGGACCTGTCATGTACATGCATATAATCCCATTCCTTGTAACTGCACTGGCTTCCAGGAATCTTCCAATGTAATTTAAGGTGTTGATTATTACCTATAAAGTTTTAATGGATGTCATCCAAGTTATTTGGGATTGGCTAATTAATTACACGCATCCCACAAGATTCTACAAGGTGGGCATGCCTTATTTTGAATAACACAGTTATATGAGATCCCAGAAATATACTTTCTCTGTCACAGGGTATGCCTTATGAAACAGCATTTCCCACCCACCCCCAAAAGAATTAGGATGACATTGAACCTGCTGACATTACATAAGGTGCTTAAAATTTTATTTTTCCTACAGGGTGTGCCAAGGTGCTAGATAACCCCTGTTGTTATGAGCTATTGGCAGACAGAGATTGGCCTTGGATGTGTTACGTTTTTCTCTGTGCTGCTTTAAGATTTTTTTTTAATTGTCAATTTTTACTTCAATTTCTTGCTATGTCTTTTCAACAAAAGATGATATCCCTAGGACAGTCATCGATCCCAAGGGCAGATATCCCAAGGGCAGACATCTGCATTAGAATAGTAATAATGGTATATTAGTCATAAATTGATTATCTAGAATGGTATTCTTAGTATGTATGCTTTTCAAATAATACGTATATTTGATAAACTTAAACCAAAATATATGTTCTTTCTTTACAGGCCCAAAGAATTCATTGAATGTGTGTCTCATATTCGACTGCTCTCTTGGCTACTGTTGGGGTCTCTGACACATAATGTTGTCTGTCCGAATTCCCCTTCAGCTTGTATGCCCATTCCATTGGATGCAGGTTCCCATGTTGCTGATCATTTAATTGTCATCCTGATTGGGTTTCCGGAGCAATCCAAGGTAAGAGACTTGCAGGATGATGATCACTTTATAATATACCACTAAACAAAATAAATGTACAATCTTGAGCATGTTCCTAAAATTCTTCTAGAACATGGGTGTCAAACTCGCAGTGTCATGTTGCTATCATGTGACATTTCTCAACTTTTCCCCCCTCGTGGGGCACCCCACCCGCACCGGACGTACACTGTGTAGACCGGGTGCCCGCGCCAGTTTAACACCCCTGTTCTAGAAGTTGCCATCAAAATGTAATTTTTATGGTGACAGATGTTAAGATGATTTAAGTATATAAAAAATATTCATAGTAAGTCTGACCAATCTCAAGTTCACTTAGCAAATTACTCAGCTTTTTTCTTTGGAACCTCTATTTTTAAAGTTGCATAATTACTGTCAAAACTAACAAAAGCTGTGGTATTCCCTCATTAATGAGAATTTTTCTATTATTTATTTTTACAACATGTAGTTTTCAAGCTTGTTTATTTCTTTGCCTTGTTTCAGTGCATGAATATAAACTAGTAATTTAAGTATGAATGTCATATCACTCCTCCAACAGGAAAGAGAGTTTCAGAAAATTCTTGACAGATTCATTATAATTTCAGATTATGTGTATGTGTGTCTATCTACTAGAACAATGAATTGTTATGCTCTTATATTCTGAAAGACAATATACACATTCCTTAAAGTGTTTTTTCAAGCAAAACAAAGACTTTGTTTTCCTTATTTTTCTTCCTGCAGACATCTGTCTTGCATATGTGTTCTCTCTTCCATGCCTTTATATTTGCTCAGCTGTGGACAGTATATTGTGAACAAGCTGCAGTTGCTCCCACAGTCCAAAATCAAAATGAATTTAGTTTTACAGCAATCCTCACAGCTCTGGAATTTTGGAGCCGAGTAACACCAAGCATCCTCCAGCTGATGGCACATAACAAGGTGGTGAGTCAGATATAATGATGCCAACTACATGTACATGCACAGAAATAAATGTGCAGAAGTGCACAGTTCATACTCATAGACATCTTCATATTGGCTAGATATGATTTAACATAACTTGTTAAAACTCAGCTCAAATATCTAACCTGGTATAAGATGGATTTGGAAATCCATCCAGGTTTGTCTTAATCAAGAATTTAAAAAAGTGAAGCATTTTTTGCATTTGGAGGAAGGAGAGCTTATAGGAAAAAAAAGTACTTTAAATTGTCCCATTATGTCCTGATTATACCCAATTTTGGAATGACATCCAAAGCTTGATGTGATCCTCAAAGGACTTGAAGTTATGTGTACTTGAAATGACATCCAAAGCTTGATGTGATCCTCAAAGGACTTGAAGTTATTGTTTTTAATAATTATGATCTCTGTTTTTAATAATTATGATCTCTCTCTCCCTCTCTCTCCCTCTCTCTCCCTCCCTCTTCCTCCCACTCTTTCTCTCTCTCTGCCTCAGCAATGCTATTCAATTAAACCACAGGTGTCAAACTCGTGGCCCATGGGCTGGCCATGCCTACTCCCAGTTTAGTGAAGGGGAAAAAAGTCGTGATACATCACGTTGTCTTCACGTGATGCAAGCTTGACAGCCCTGAATTAAACAAAAGGAAGGGAGGGTCCTTTAGATCCTCTAGCTTTATAGATTTTGTTTTTAGGTAGACAGTTTAAATATGAGGAAGCCATGGCTAAAAGGGAAAGTTAGCCTACTTCTGCTATAGCTGCTTTATTATTATAGATTCTTTTGCAAGTTCACATTTATGCTATATTGCTAACGATGCTTGCACAATACTTCATATAAATACAGCATGTGACAAAGTGTATCCTACCTGCAAAATCCCTATGTGAACATAATGAGTTGTAAATAAATGCCACCATGATTGGGTAGAAATTTACAATGGAAGATAGACAGAAAAGGGCGTGGTCACCAATGCGTATGTGCTTCATTCCATTTAATCTAGAAGCGATCGCTTGTCAAACCCATGGCATGAGAAATGCCTAATATATAAATCCTGTTAGACTGCCAATGGGACTGATTTAAATTTCAAATATTTCCACTGTGTCTGCCTGCAGTGTTTTGAAATGTAATTAACTGGTCCTTCCAAGTAATGACGAACACAGTTCAGAAAGAAAGTAACTTTGTTAGTAATATTATAAGGGCATCTGTTATGCAGAAGTTGGAAGGCATGGTGCATCATTTTGTTACATTTACTGTAGAATGTAATTCTGAAGAAGTATTATACAGATATGATACCTTTAATTAAAGGTAAACTTAAATTTGCATTTTAATTATTTAACGTGAAATCTCAATCTCTCTCTGTTTACCTAAAAATGTTAATCAAGTTAGAGTAATAGTATGAACCATTTATTTTTTGCTTTCATGATATTATTATACTGCTCATTCATTTTATTGCAGTATGTCTCTCTTTTATCCCAGATGGTAGAAATGGTGTGTCTCCATGTGATCAGTTTAATGGAGGCTTTGCAAGAATGTAATTCTACCATTTTTGTCAAGGTATGTCAGCCCTTGGGGGGGTGGGAAAGGCAGAAAAGTTTTTTAAATGGCTGAAATACAGAGGGTTTTTCATATGTGCTTCCTGGTCTTCCAAGCACTCCTATGCATTGTTTTTTTTAAAAAAAAGCTTTTGAAGATTTATGGGCTTTCTAAAGCAGGGGTCGCAACCTTTTAGACCTCGGGGACCACTAACTCATAATTTTAAATCCCAGGTGGACCAGAGACCCTGAGAAAATCCCCAAAAAAGTCTGCAGGAAAATTCCTCACTCTGTTTTCCTATCAATCATTCTTTATTTGGGATTGCGGGATACCGTCTTCAGCTCTGTTCTCGGGGGGAGGGAGAGAGGGAGAGGGAGAGGGAGGGAGAGAGAGAGAGAGAGAGAAAGAGAGAGACTTTTGGCTTCATGCAAGGAAAGGAGCAGAAGCAGCANAATGAGTCTTTGTGAGACTTGTCATGCCAGTGCAGCCTCTTGGAGCAGGATGCCTTGCAGGATCCCAAAGACTCATTTCTGGCAGAGTTTGGGGGACAGAAAGAAAGACTTTTGCTACTTTCCAGCCAAAAACAGAAGAAGAAAAAATGGAAAGAAGCAGCCCGGTGGCGAGGCACATGGGGTGAGTGGGGCAAGTTCCCCACTCCACTCTTTTCCTCCTCCCCTCACTACCTTGTGTTGTTTGCAATGCAAGTGATGCAAGCNTGACATTTCTCTGCGGACCACCAGTGGTCCTCGGCCCACTGATTGGTGACCACTGTTCTAAAGCAATGTTTGATGGAGTATAAAGTGCTGTAGAGAGAAGCTTCACATATAACCTTCCAGTAACTAAAAAAAAGATTCCAGTAATTAAATGCAGCTGTTAAAATATTTTTCAGTTATATAACTTGGCTATAGTTATGTCCAAAATGGATGTAATTATTAATAAGAGGGACAGCATGTTATTACTGGTTCCTTTATGGTTTTGTTCTAATAATTTTTGAGAAAAAGAATTACATTATTCAAAACAGCATGTTGCCAATGGATAAAGGATGTTTTGTATTTGGACTATTATGGTATATTGGAAAACGTTGTCAGGAATGCTGCAGGAAGGATTAAAAGGTTTGGCACAGCTTCCCACTTGTACCTCCCTTCTGATTTACATTTTGGAAGAATAATATTGCTTTAAGCCATTTCCCTTTCTAGAGAAAGCCCTGTGGTTTTTTACTCACTTACACCTAATCACAGTATAAAGAAGATGTCCTGCTGATGTCTTTTTTGTGCCAGGTTCTTAAGACATCATTCTCATCACATCTCCAGTTCATGACAAAAGCTGATGGCATCCCTAGCTGCACTAGTGTTGAATAAATTAATGTTTTCCATCTCAAGCTAATAGCATCTGATGGGAGTTTCATGGCATGTAAAAGCTAGTATGTTTCACCATCCATTACTCACAAGTCAAAGGCAGGTGTTCTATAGTGGTGACCAGAACAGTGCTTCATGGTTGTTTCTCTGATCCCTGGTTACTCTTAGATGCTGCCATTATACTGCTCTCCCTCTAAAGAGCTGGCTTAAGATGCTGGAGGTCCACAAAGATAGAGGGCCGCTCAGTGTTTGATTGTAAGATCTCAGGCCACCCAGGTTCTCCCTTCTTTTCAACCATCTCAAAGACTTTAGTCTTATTGTTTGCAGATGGGGGACATGGGGCAGTATATAGTGCTGTGGCAGCTTTTAGCCTCATCTATAGTCACTTCAGTAATTTCATACAAATCACCCTATGGATAAAAAAGTGGGAATATTCTTCTATCCCACCCCCACTTGCTCACTTGTGGAAACTACTAAGATTGGAAAGTTGACTGTATGGAACAAATTTGAATTGGCTTCCTAGGGCTTGGGAGAGTAAAAACAATGGCATTATGTATATACCTTGAAATCTGTAAAAGTGACAGAGAGAATTTAAAAAAGCATCTCTGCACACGTATTTGGTTCCCAGTGTTTTGGTTGGAAGAACATACAAAATAGTTCTTTATTTCTAGGAAGATGAGAATCAAAGATAATGTGCATCTACTTAAGGATGCAAGCTGACATGTCATTGCATGCTTTTTAAATTCAAGATAAGAAGCATTTGCTCAGAAATACATATTTTAAGTGATTATATAAGCAAACAGTTCATGTGGAAACATTAAATAGGTACATTTCATATATCCATGAATGGGATTCTAGAACTTCGTTGGATTCATAGACACAGCTTCAAAAATAGCTGCATTACTATTTTTCAATATTTCCACATGAACACACTTATGTGGTGCCTTTCAAAACTGTGTGTGCTCTCGATATATTTTTTTAATCATAAACAGGGCAAAAATAATGTTCACAAAGAACATTTGTGAGCATAGAGACTGCCTTTCCAAATCAGATCATCTATCCAGCATTTGTCTAGTTCTGCTTTTTCTCAAAGAGAACAGGATATTGATGGCCTTACCTTGTTATTTGACATCAGAAATAACAAGGTATATTGCTTTGGAATCTGAGGTTTTTATTTAGCCTTCATGGTTAGGAAATATTGATGGTAAATCTAATCTGTGTCTAATGAAAAGTGTCCTTGATCACAAGTTTAGATGTCCAGGCCTTCTCTGATAAGAAAGTGGGCACAGTTCAATATCATTTGTAACAAGAGGAATATTTCATGCTGGGTCAGGAACAATCCATAAACAGTTATAATTGCATATTTCTCCAAGTGGTTTGGGTTTTTTCCTTGCACAGAAGAAAGAAATCCCAGCCCCCCAATTTCTCCTTTGTGGATAGTTGACGATCACTATAATTATAATGTGGTTGAACACATTGCTGAAATAGTTATTCCTTCATTGGGATTCCCTAAATAATAATATAAGGTGCATTAAATAAGGACTGGCCTGACCCCATCAGTGGAACTCAGCCAAATATTATATCATCCACTCTTGCCAATGAAATCATGTTCTCTGAATAGTGCTTTAGCTCATTCTGTTAATACTGATTCAATTTTGCATGATGGTAGGAGCTTAATTGGAAAAAAGTGAAACTTGATATCATTTAGAGGAACATTTTAGAACAGTATGTCCAGTTTTTAAAATAATCTTAGATAACATATAAAAAATACCTCGACTTTTAAAATGAATCTGCCTTACAATTAAATCAAGGTGCTGGTGTTGGCCTATAAAGCCCTACATGGCTTAGGACCAGGGTACTTGCGGGAGACCCT
>AZIM01003367.1:25319-38366 GCA_000516915.1 Ophiophagus hannah | reverse complement strand
CCCACAAAGCCACGCCACACCCACCAAGCCATGCACACAGAACTGGTAATACATTTTTTTAAATCCCACCACTCATTAGCCTTATTTAGGGCTAGTGGACTGTCTCAGCAAAATCCATTTCCGGTGTCCTTAGATCAGAGGAACACAGTCCAAGAGATCCCAGGGTGTCCAATGAAGACTTGTTTACTATCACATTGAAATGTTCATAAGTTGGAAGTTCAGGGGGCCACAGTGACTCATGAGGTTAGGATGCTTAATCAAAAGACTACTGAGAGATTAACAGCTCCACAGTTTGAAACCCAAGAGCGAGCCACATGACGGAAGGAGTTCCTGTCAATTTGCCCCAGCTCCAGCCCACCTAGCAGTTTGAAAGCATGCAAATGCAAATAGACAAATAGGTACCACTTTGGTGGGAAAATATCAGAGCCACAAGGAGCCACATCAAGCATTTACTGGGAAATGGTGATGTCACTGGCTAATCCTTTCAACTTGGAAGTGCCTTGGTACATGCTTCCAACAAATGTAGTCAGAAGTGGAAAATTATTAAATATCTGTATGGAGAATAATCCTATCAACCAGATTTTATCTTTATTACACATAAATCAGACTGAGTTTTTCTCCTTTCTCCCACAACTTTTCAGAGTGCAGCTTCCTGGCAAGCTATTTATTTTATTTATTAATTAAATTTATATAGCCATCCAAGTCACATGTAGGGTGAATTTTGGCTTACAACATTCACAAACAGATGCAGCCCAGAAAAAGTTTTGCACAACTGTACTGAATTATTACATCTAGAAAAAGTGATTCCGAAAGTCCAGAGATCTGGTTGTGAATGTATCACACTTTAAGTAAGAAAAACCTCACGTTAAAATTATGATTGTTTTTTATTTTATAATTTGGCAGAGTTAATACTAAATACAATGTGTTTTTTATGTTTCCTTGGAATCCAAAAGTTGCATAAACTTTTCTGTTTTCTGGATTCCCCACATTGTTACTGTTTTTGATGTGGATTTTGTTTTCTTTAATAGAACTTTAATGAGTTTAATGGAACTGTTACACTGTATGTGATTTTGTTTGGAAATTCTTATTAAAAAGAAAAGATCACATGAAACAGATTTGTAAAAAGATTTTGCTATGAGCTGTTTGAAAGGATCACAGACATTTCATTCCATATAATTGATAATGATTCAACAAATGCACTAACCTTCTTCTTGGTCTCAGAATGCAACTGATTGCGATTTGTAGAATTCTGATTAAAGAATCATGGCATGCAATATATGAACCCATGGAGTGCATTGGGTTCATTTCAAAGAATGAAGTTGCCTCAATATATTGCATTCTTTTTACCCATAACGAGATTCAGAGTGTAGGAAGTGGGGGAATAGGGTAGTGGAAAGATAACAAGGATATATAAATGGTTGGCTATGGTTTATAACAATGACAGATGGTGGATGGATAAATTGCTATCCATTCATATTTTTGGGGGGATCAAATGGTAAGCCATGATGCAATACCAAAGTGCAGTATGTGACAGAAGACAAAGGTAGAGCATTATATAAATCAGTATTTCAGTACACACTACTCTGCCTAGAGCCCAGGTTTGATGTAAGACAAATTCTTATGCTCCTATGACTGAGCTATTATTCAATTGTAATTGTTCTAGACAGTTTAGGAATGTATAAATTTGGGCATGGCATCTTCAAGAATTCAAATTAAATCACATACAGCAAGAAAATAAATCTTAAGTAACAAATAACAAAAACAGATTTAAAAAAACTTTTAATAAGCATATTTTTATTTAAAATAAAAAGTAGTTACGATCTTTTTAATAGGGTACTGCACAATCTCTATATGCAACACAGGGTTTTTTTTGGTACAGAATGTTATGTATTGAGCAATATCCTTAAATACTAAATATATGTTAATGGCTTTGTCTTAAAAACATAGCATTAATTCTAAAACTGGTTTTGGCCATGATCCAATGACCTCCATGAATATTATGAGATTTCCGGTTTTCCCTTTCCCAAAGCAGACAGCATGGTGCAGGTACAAAATGCTTTTATTTATTTCTAAAGGAACTCTTTGGATCATGGCCATTCTCATCGGTTACTTAACCACTGGTACAGATTTTTAAAGAACAAGAGCTGTTTTAATCTGTAATGTGGCATACACTCAAAAAGGCAGATCTTAAAGAGTTATTTACATTCATGCATTAGCTTTTAACACACTATCCTTGCAGTTTAAAAATCATATATTTTAGTTGCAGAGATGCAGGAAACGCTATAAAGAATATATAAAAATATATTTATAACAGTCACAATTCTCCGTTGCCTTACACTATGAATTATTTTAGGTACTTGTGCAAAGCCAAGAGCAAAATTGGTATGAAGATATCATGTGAGGAGGATAGGTTTACACCCTTTTTGCATGATAGAAACCAGTTGGAAAGTGCGAGGCAATGGAAATTCAACTCCATACATATGTTATGGCTATGTTCCAGCCAAAGTGAAGTACTCTCAAGACCCAGAAGGAGATTTTAAACACATGCTTTGATCTATTCTCTCATGGAAATGAAAGGGACTCAACAAATCGTATTTTTGGTGGAACCATACTCCCTCTATGTATATATTATAATACACTTGTTTGTAGTAACAAGATTGCAAGCTGAGAAAAATCTCAGCTGTTGTGTGATGTACAATCAGCTTCATATAAGTAGAGCAATATCAGATATATTAATAAATTAAAAAGTTTGCTTGCTATATGGCCATTGATACATAAAACCGTTCAATCTGTTTTTAAAAAAAGACTAAAAGTAAAAAAAAATTAATCCCTGTAAATTGTTATATTGAATTATGCTTTCAGCATGAGGCTATCATTATGAAACACACACACACACACACCCTTTATCTGTAAATACTTGTATATTTCATTTGTATTTAAACACATTAGAGAGCACATTATTATTATTATTATTTTTGAACCAGTAGTTTCAAAGTGGTTATATAATAAAACACTAGAAGGCATATTCCTATCCCGTTTTGAAAGCTGGGAACCAAGGTATAACTTCAAAAGAGTTAAATTATTTCCAGGGTTTACAAAAATTGAATGCCCCTTAATGTAATTAATATTTTTGTTAGCTTTTAGTCAAAACTTTATACAACAAAAGTTGTATATTTTTTGGAAAAGATTGACACTGAGAAATAACTTAAATCTAAACCTTCTGAGACCAAAATAAAATCATTTTGTAAAGGCCAATCAACCCTCCCCCCCCCAAATATTTGGAAACAGCAATTTCCAAAATCAGTAAAGATTCTCTTTAGATTCCTGGTGACTACTGTCTCACGTATCCTTGAGCCTTCCTTGAATCTTAATGTAATCTGAGTCGGATGCAGCTTAACATTTTTAGATTGATTAGGGTTGGTTAGGTGTTGTTGCCATGTGCCATGTCATTCTGATGTATCTGAAATGGATCCAGCCAAAAAAGTGGATGTAAGAATTCTAAAATTACCACTACATTTAAACTTCAGCTTCTACAAACTCCTACAAACCATTCATATGTGATTATTCTCCTGCCTGTATTATTGTAGCATACACATGAAATCTCAGTTGAATGGATTCTCATTTAATAGGTTTTGATGAAAACTCAGATTTATAGACAACCTGTTAACATAATAGACAAGTCTGTTGCATCTAAAGTGATTCTTATGAGGCAGGTTAATTTATCTTAATGTTATATTATTCACAGTAATATAGTATATATTCTGAAATAACAAAAAATATTTCCCAAAAAACTCCATTAAGGTTTCCCTGCAATATAAAATTATTTTCCTATTTTACTGACAGGAGTAGCCCCAAATACCACAAAATATAAACTTTCTATATATCCCACCTTCTTCTTCAATACAGCCTTCATACAGGGAAGGTGCATGTATGTATGCTATATGCACATATGGTATGTTCCAAACACCATAATCTGTCATTGAGATTTTTCTGAAAGAAGCCAAAATAAAATAAAAACATAATTTGTAATAATTTCAAGCTGCTCATTGACAAGTATATAATACATAACAGAAATTCTGATGACTATAATAATGCAGTTTTGAATATTCAATGACATAATTAGAGTTAATAATAACATCATATAATAGCATCCCAGTTTAACTGCATATTCTCAGTAGTCCTCAAAGGTAGGTGTGTGTGTGTGTGTGTGTGTGTGTGTGTGTGTGTAAGTAATTAAGTAAGTAACTGGGAAACTATGAGTTCTAATCCTTGGACAGGAAGATAAATGGGTGACCTTGGACCAATCTCTCTCAATCCTAAAACAAAAAACAAAAAACAAGCAAGCAGCCAAAATTCTCTCTATTACAATTAAAATAAGAGCAGTTATTAGCAGCCAAGTTTTTAGTTTTTCTATTTTTTAAAAGTTGGATATATCTATTGGCTTGCTGTTCAAAAACATTTTTCTTCTTTTTGTTTTAATATTTTTATGTTAAACTTTATTGTGCATTTTAAACTGTTCTCCACTATTAACTAATGAATTGTTAAGGTTAAATTAAGTTGGATTTATGAATCATGTACTTTTGTTAAAATGAGAATTACATATGTCTTCAAAATAATGTTTTCTCTGTTCTGATTTTACTTTGGATTTGTCAGTGACTATAATAAAGAGAGTATGCCTTAAGATTTCTCTGAAAATACATTCTTGCATGGAATTCAAAAGGCTTTCAGAATAAAGGACTAATAAGACATTCAGCCCAGAGGTATTTTGAGTTAAAATGACTTGCAGAGCATTTGGTAAGTACTGGTGGATGCAGCCGATGCAACTAATTAAGACTGGTATCTATTATGAAATTTCTATTAACTTCAGTGAAGGTTAAACTGGAACTCTGATTCTTTTAATAAATGAAAGCAACAATGCAACACAATTGTAATGCAGTTGGGGACATACTGCAATCTCTCTTCCCTGTTCACTGTAAAGATCTTTTGAATCATTTAAAATTTTAACTCATGGAAGGGTGATCCACCACTCTACTCTTTTCAAACCTAACTTCCGTCACTGACATGGCGAGATAAGGTATGAAGGGAATTACCAGAGTATGTTTTTCCATCCCATACTGGGCATTGGATTGTATGAAAAGAAATGAAGTTATCATCAATTTACATGTTAACTTCTTACCCAGTAAGCCAGCTATACCACTAACAGTCTGGTGATTGTCACTAGATTCAGTGGTAAAACATGTTTAGCATGCAGTAGATTAGGATTTAACCTGGGTCATCTTTGGGGGCAAAAGGCAAGGAAGTTGTTGCGGCAGTTAGAGAAAGACCGATGGCTAAACTAATATAATTTGCATCCTGTGTTCATATAACTCATGCATGGTATATTTTTTGCTCAGCCTTTCCATCATCTGAACTATGGAGAAAAGGGGCTGCATTTTTTTCAAAATAATCCTATGGGGGAAAATTATAGTTGAATTATTTTTGTTTTTGCTGTTGCAGAACTATTAAATTGAGACTTGAAATTAAACGGCTGGTTCACTAAAATTCTCCTCATAAACATAATAATTGCAACCTGCATACATACAAAGTTTATGCTGTAAAGCATGTCTATTCCCTTTTAGGAAAAAAATATACTTTCTACAGAATATAACGTTGAAATCTGATGAAAGAGAATGTATATCTCCTTATGAAACATTCAAAGTAGGATTGAGCGGGGAGTAAAATACTGTAAGTGATTGTGGAGTATGGTTTTAAGAGCATTTTTTTTTGAATTGGCAATTAATTTTGAACAATTCTGCCTCCAAGAATCCAAATTATATTATTTTTACTGTTGCAATTACAATAGGTCAAACTAATTGGAAAAGAAATCCTCAGAAATCTGAATTCTGTACTTTGATTGCTCCGTGTTTACTAAGTCTTAAAAAGTTACTAGTTATATTTTTTAGAAAGGAAGAAACTTAGATAAGTAGACTAATTTATATGTTATCTCCACAGATCTCTTCCTAAGCATGTTTTCTCTTCTGGACAATGTATGTATTTACATATCCTCTATTATTTAGTAACATTTTCACTGAAATATAATGATTGGTCAGGCCATCCAGTGACTAATACATTAGATACTTATGATAACTATTAAACCCTTCCTTGAGGGACTCCTGGCAAGAATATGATGGGGGAGGTTGTTTCAATGAACTAGATACAGTCCAGCTTTTCTTATTCTTGTTTTTTCACTTATGTTTAGAGACACTGTAGCCTGCAGTCCTGTTCTGCAATATTTTTTTAAAAAACAGTTGTCATAATCTTGGTGCTGTTATTTTGTTCACGGGTTTTCTTTTTTTCAAGGCCATTTTAGTAAAATAGGAGGTCCAGTGTAAGGCTGCTTTATTGAGGTCTGGGGAATTGCTAACAGCTAAGCTACAGAGAAGCCTCTAAAAATGATACTGTTATGCAATTCACCCAACAGATTAATCAGGAGGAAAGAAGTGACATCAAACTGGCAAGCAAGTATATTATTCCTCTAATATTATCTTTAACATTAGCAAGAACTGCCTATACTAACATTGTTTATCCTTAAAAGAAATACTTCTTTCCAAGTGCAGACCTTTTATTGCTTTCTGGCATCTGCTTTCTCCCTTTGTACTATTTCTCATGGTTCTACCTGCAATTTAATAGGATCTGGTTTGATACCAGTCCTTAGACTGAAGACTGAAGAAAGGGAAATTTCTTGCAAGATTAACTGTAGTATAAACCAGCTAAAGGTTACAGGCTTCTCTTCTTAAACGCCTATCAACTCCACGCTAGTGGAGAACAAGAAAATGAGCCTTCAAAATCTGTTAGTGACCCTGCTCATCCTGATGAATACCAGGAATGAAAATCAGGCTTGTGGCTGATCTCTCATCTGTTAGAGAAGCAACCGTTGAACTTCCTTGAGCGAGCAGGGGATTCTGAAATTTCACTAATAAAGTCCTCCTTGACAGAATGGAGAGCCTTGTTAACCAATGTAACTGAAATAGGTAGAAAAATGCTGAATCAATCAGCAAATATGAAGCCCAGAAATGGAAGATGATACCAGTCCATGTTAGTCTATTCTCAATTTTACCTCTAATAATTGAGCTGCACAATTAAAACCCAATGTTTTAGTATTTTGTTCATTTTTATTTTATTTTACATTTTTAATGTTTCTGTGCATAAACTATGTGGTAATTAAAACATATTTTAGTATTGCACTGAGAGGTTTCCTATCTCTTTATATATTTCCTTACATTCATAAATCTGACTATTTGCACAAGTAGTCCTCAAATTTATAGCATTCATTTAGCAATCATTGGAAATCACGATGGTGAAAAAAGTGACTTACAACCAGTCCTTGCATTTTCTTTGCAGCATCTCTCTGGTCACAGGATCAAAATTTGGGCACTTGGAAACCGGCATGTATTTGGGAGGGGTATGTGTCACATGACCATTTGTGACCTTCTCAGTCAGCTGCCAACAAGCAAAGTCAATGGGGAAGCCAGATTTGCTTAATAACCACATGATTCGTGTAAATGACAATGGCAAAAAATAAAGTTTGTAAGAAGGGGCATTATGGTCATGAGTTGCCAAGGCAAACTTAAAGAAATTGATGAATATTCTTGACCAAGAATGCAGGTCTACAAAAAGGTGAGTACAATCCTAAGAAAAATACTGAAAGAACCAGCAACAAAAATCAAGATTCAATCCAGGAGCCAAGACTGATGCAAGAAGTAGGAAGATGGAATCTGAAATACTTATGGCCATGATTCTCTTGAAGATATGGTTAAACGAAAGATGCTTGTGTCAATGACGGGTATCTGAGATTATTTTTTTCAATGATAATCTTGTTTATTCATTTATGAATATTTTGGTGGCTCACTGTAAAGTAAACTTTTTATATAACTCAGGCAGGTTACAAATAATAATAAAGACTGGCTGAAAGTAAGATGTAGGTTTCTAAATAACAAGTCTGTAACATCGACAAAAGCTATAGCAGGCAATAAGAAGATTCCCCAGCCATTATTTGCTGGACAAACATATAAATGCCACTTGGAAAAGGTTTTTTTGATATTTCTAGGAGCAAAGGCAAACAAATCTATTGGATAATTATTTTTAAGACTATGGGAAGGTATTCTGAAAACCCCTTATGTAAAATCTCTGCTGGAACTTGAGAGAGCCACTTTTTTGCAATTTACAAACACAATCATTTCCTTGAGTCCACTGTGCTTCTTACTACCAATCCCCCCCCCACTTCTTGACTCCATAAAAAATGAAATTGATAAGGCAGGGCAATCCCCACAGATCCCATAGCTCCAGAATTTATTTAAATCAATTCAAAATGGTGGGCATTACTCCTTGTTAATTTTGTTTTGTTTGGAAATATCAACAATAAAAGAAAAATCTATGGATAAATTCCACCATAGTGCCCATGTTATCAACAGTAGGCAAACTTTATGCTATGTATCTCTTAAATGAGTTAAAGACATGGCTGGCAGATCCTAAAATCTTGGGGATTGAGCAGACTGTGTTCAGAGAAGGTTGCTCTACACTGGATTATACATGGTTTTATACCATCTTATTGAGAAATATTTCTGGGGATCGATGTGTAATCTTTTCATAGTTTTTATTGGCTTAAAGCAGCTTTCAATTCTATTTATTTATTATTTATCTGATTTATGTGCTACTCATCTTATCTGTTTCTGGGAGACTACTATGAGAAACACAACTGACCAGAAGGCAATTATTCTAAATCCTTTTTGCAGATTACATATAGTCCTAATAGCACTTTAACTAACCTATTTCCTTCTACAGGTGGAGCTAGAGAAGGGTGTGTCTTGACTTCAATCTTGTTCAATTTTTATATGAATGACTTGGCAGTGTCATTGGAAACTGAAGACTTTGCTGCCCTATGCTGATCGATACATATGTGCCTTTTTTATTATATGTTGATATCACCTATTTGCTTTGCCAGTGACTGATGACAGCCTTCTAGCAATATTGCAGTAATAACGAATCAACTGGAAAGTATTCTAAAATGAAGGTACTAATCTTTTCCTGCTCCAGGAAATCATATAAAAGATATTTTGATCACCATCATATTGAACAGGTATGTTTAGGATTTCTTTCACCAAATCCTCTTTAAATGAATTTTCCTTATCCATCCTAGAAATGAGATTTATAAGGAACCAATTTTCTAGTGAGACACCCTGACAACCCTTGGGAACATGCTTTTTTGTATTGTATCCTCTGGGATATAAAGAACAAATATAACCACTACTTTTTAAGATTCCTAGGAATAAATTATTTATTTTATGTAACTTACTGCCTTGCAGATGCAAGCTCAGACATAACTAAAATGGTTGCAAAATTATTTTATATTGCTATTAAGAGGCAAGTTATTGTTGCTGCAACAGCACTAACTATATTGATTTTAAGTATTATTGTATACTGTTGACTGGCCAAGGACTCTAAAATCATTCATTCATTCATTCATTCATTCATTCACTCACTCATTCATTCACTCACTCACTCACTCACTCACTCATTTATTCATCCATTATTTTTCATATTTAACTGGGACAGCATTATACAGTGACTTTGTCTAAGTGAGGCAGTATCAGAATTCAATGCAGAGATCCCTCACTTTTAAGGTCTTCAGTTCATATTTGAAAAACTGATTCTAAGTTGGAATACACTGGAATTCTACTCTGAGACAATCCTAGCAACATTCAGCCAGCATACCAGCTTCTTAGGACTTAGGACTGACACAATACCATGATTCTAGACTACAGAACTGTTACAGCTTCTTTTTAGACTGCTTGAATCTACAAAGACAAAATATCACTGAAGCTTGACAGCAAGACAAGAAGCCAGATCGTGACACATCATTTTGTTTTGTTTTGCTGGTACAGCTGTGACAAATGAAGGCATGTGAAAGGAAAGACAGGAACCATATTTTAAGTTCTTAATCAAGGTATGGACAAGTAATAGCATGTCGTTTTTTTAGAAATTAAAGTGACTGTGCCTAACAAGACACTGTGACAATGGAGAGTTGGGTTATGCTTTTAAACTGTTTGTGGTACTTTATCACAAAGTGATACAACACAGAGCAATTTTGGCACTATTGGCAGCCCCTTACTAAAGAGGGGACTGGTCTATCACAGCTTTTTTCCCTACAACAGAAAATTCTTTATTTAGCACTCATTTGGAGGAGCTACTCAAGGAATAGGAAAGTCTTTAAGGAGTTGTTTCCATTGCAGCTTGTTGTCCTCCAGAGTCATTTTTAGATCATTCTAGAGATCTTGTCTACAGATTAGTGTGGTGGATATACATGTGCAAAACTGCAAAATAATAATAGATGTGCCCAAATATAGATTTCTTTTAACACTAAGGCCCAAAATGTTTCTGGACTGTGGATTAACAGCATTTAAAACACTTTAAAATGTTATCCTAGGTAACACTTTTCTTTCGATCAATAAAACTAATTGCTGTAAGACATTCTGAATTCCTTTATATCTGTAGTAGCGGCATCTATATCTAGTCATCAGATTGTGTAGGTGGGGATACATTCCATGAAATCATGCAGCTGGGCAGGGAGGGATGTTCCCTTTCAGTGAATGGAGATTTTCCACTTTAACAATATGATCATCATAAAGGGTGGGTCTTAAAATGATTGTAGAGAAACAGAAAAATGCAAAGCTTGAATTTGCAAGCCCAATTATGGTATTTTTACCGTCTTGAATAGACCACTCTCTTAATCATCAAAGGATCGCTGAAGCATTTTCAAAAAAATAAACCGTCAATCAAAGATGAGGAAGGAAGAAGGGGCACTGCAATGTTGCTTCAAAAGAACAAGCATGCAGTGAATAGGCCTCTGTGAATCCCTTTTTCAGAGTAGCCCCTGGTATAATCCCACTTTTTGTGACACTCAGCAAGCCAAAGGAGAGTCACCTGCTTTTCTTCTCAGAATATCTGAAGCGTGCGCTATTTCTGAAATGAAGTCCTCGGCCATAAGTCTTCTCTTGATGCTGCATTTCACCCACCTTGCATATTCCATGTGTGCTTTTAATGTTTACTATTCAAGAGGTGGTTTTGGAAATTACGCCACTGCATTGTTAGCATCAACTGCCTTGCTGTTTTGACAGGATGTCATTGCATATTCAGCTTGACTTGTTCCATTCTCTTCTGTTCTCATAGGTTTCCTTCATTGAAGCCCAATCAAAGTGATATTTTAAAAAGAAAGGAGACAAAAACAAATTCATTAGCTATGCAAAATACTAAAAAAATGTTCTGTACAGGTGATTAATTATAAAAGGATTCTTAAAACTAAAAATATTGTATCTCATTCCACCACAACTTTGTGCAATTCTATAAATCTTCAAATTTGGACTATTTATCAACACCATGAATTACTGAAGAATTCTGTATTTCTACTGTTAATATTTTTCTGATGACAGAAAAAAGGGATGAACATCCAGATGGTTTCCAGATATTCAATTCTCATCCATGCTAGCAGAACTGCCAATGGCAAACCATTTAGAGAGCAGCAGGTTGCATGCTCCTGAACAAGGAAAATAGAGGGGGGGGGAGAGAATGCAAGACAATAAACCCTTGATTTAAAAAGGCCCTGTTTTGGGTACTTTGGTTACAATGAAGAAAATCTGTCTGTATACTGGAAACTTCTATGCACATATACAAATTGCTACTTTATACATGCAACTGCATATAATATGCGAAATGCATATGTATACAATCTAGTGCCATTTTATGCATAAGAAAAATCTGTTTACATTTAATAGATATTCTATTTTTTACAGCTGGCATTATTCCCTGTAAGTCTGTTAAATCTAAGTTTTTTTACCTTAAATCCTGGGCCAAGCCTTATTTTATGTCACCTTTTCCATTAGCTACTCTATTCAGAAATATCTAGACATGGAAGCCAAACCATACATAATTACATAACCTTACTGTACCATAATCAATTGATAGGGAGATGGAGGGCATATAAATTTAATAAATAAGTAAATAGTTTTCCAGTGGCTTAAGCTTCTACAAATGGAGAACACTATTTTTTCTAAATCAAGGGACAGATAGGGGGAAGACTTTGTAGACCCTTGGCTTTCCTCTTTTCTGGGAGATGCTGATGTGGGCGTTTGCACGCCTTAAAACAGCCTCTTGCTGTGAGGCATGGCAAGGGACACTGTTACATTCTTATTGCTAACATTAAACTGCCAATTTAAACAGAGCTTGCTTTTTACATGAACACTTAAGTTTGTAATCTTAACCTGGCTATTTTTTCCGACATGTATACAATTTAGAGTTTTGCAAAGATCAATACTAACCAATTTATGATATTCAAGTTTGTTTTATAAGCCATACAGCCCCAGAGATCACTTTGAACTCTTTTTTTAAAATTCTAGATACAAGATTGGAAGGAGAGAGAATCCAAAGACATTATAATATTGTTTCAGTAAGAACAAAATGAAGAATTTATGATGACTGATTGTATGATGATCAATCAAACATTTATTATGGTCTCTGGATCAGAAAGCACAACAATATAATACAGAGATTTATAATTATTATAAATTATTATAAAACTTTTAAAAAGCAATACAATTACATAAAATGTATTATTCAATAACCTTGTTATATAATTTAAGATGATTTCCGGCATGATGATAATCCAATTCAGCTACAATACACTAAGTTTCATAAAATATATTTGTTTCCTGGAAAACAAGAACTATGGTATAATAATGTCAGTTGTGACTTCAGTACTGTCACAGGTAAATTGCAATAGCAATAGCACTTATATACTACTTCCTAGTGATTTACAGCCCTCTCTAAGAGATTTGCAGAGTCAGCATAGTATCCCCAACTATCTGGGTCCTCATTTTATCAACTTCAGAAGGATGGAATATAAAGATAGTTTACAGGAATTATCAATGATTAAGTATAATACTTATTAGTATATATTTCTACTTAATCAAACATTTTTAATTATAAACTTCCAGGTCATGGTTGTCCCAAAGGTGC
>AZIM01003365.1:69322-81282 GCA_000516915.1 Ophiophagus hannah | reverse complement strand
TAAATTGCCCTCATGCGACTCGCGCGACTCACGTGACTCGCGCATTCGCGCGCAACGCACAACAACAGAACCGGTAGTTANACCGGTCGGATCCCATCCCTGGAAATAACCATCTTGATCCTTGCCCTAATTTGAAAGTGGTTCAATTGATCTTGTCAATTGAGAATTGCTTTCTCTAAAGGTGCAAAGAAAGATCAGCAGGAGTATCTGCAACAACTGACATGTATTAATCACTCAATTAATAATTTACAATAGTTAAAAAATTGTATCATCCTGGAGCTTAAATTAAATTTCATGCTTTTATTTTTTTCTACTTTGCTCCAAGAACTATTTCTAATAGGAATTCATTCTTGGAGATATGCTTTCACCTGCACATTTTATACCTACAATTTCAGTCTGGCATATAAGGAAAAAAATTGTCTGGGTTGCTCTGTGCCGATTTGATTACTTTTCCGATTTTCTTGGATTTCACTCTGATGTTCTGTTTAATGAGAATCCTGCTTCTAGATGGAACATCTTTTATTACCTTCAGGGCTTATAGAGTCATTTATAAGTTGGCATCTTTGCACATCTTCAGAACCAAAACCTGTAATGGATGGGGTTATAAATACATTTGCTGAAGCTCAATAGAGTCTCCAGACAACTTTGCCTTGAGTGTAAATGATTGGATTGAGAAAAAGAAAATAAATAATAGAAAATAAATAAAAAGCAAGACAAAACAAAGAGGTGGAAAATGAATCAGAGGAATATGAAAAGTCCAAAAACTTTCATATATTTTAAGGTGTAATGCAAATCCCATCACTACCATCATAATTAATGTGAAAATGTTCTCAATTTGAAATGTTCCTATTTGCCTGACCATGTTGCCTGGGCTTGCTCATAAGAAAATGCAGTCCCCATAAATTAGAGGACCAGATATCCATCTGTTCCTCAGACACATATTTTAGGGTAGAGGGGTATTATGCCCAGTCATAACTTTGAGTCCTCAGGTAGGTTCTATGGCACTAGAACACTCTTTTCATCAACTGAGCAACTTTTTTTTTTTCAGAACAGAGATAGCCTACTCTAGATACTATTTCTAGATCATTTTCATCTGGGTTTCTATAAATTGCTTAAAATATGCTTTATGGAATATTGAACTAAACCAGTGATGATTTCTGAAACAGATAATTCATATCCAGAAAATTGTTTGAAATGTAAACAACAGGTTGGAAAATTTCCATATCTGATGGCAATGTCATGCAGTAGAAAATGTCATACAATGTCATACATACTGTAGAAAATAATCTACTGCAGGAAGAAACAAGTCCTAAAGGCTGGTTTTTCTTTTCTGTAAGTAGTTTTTTTCTGTTAAATATTACTGTCACTACGATACTTCAAGGCTTTTTTTCCCCAGAAATCACATTTAATTCCTTCATTAGAGAAATGGTAGCTTAAACTATGGGAATTTGTATTAATGTTCAAAAAAACTTCATACATGACAAAGACATCCTGTGTTGGTTTCAATTTAATCTGGAAACCATTTATAGAGATGAATACTGTCCATGGCTGACTGCCATATCTAAAGTCTGGGTTCATTAAAATAAGGCTTTTACATTCTTCAACCATGACTATTTATTTTTATTATATAAATATTTTTGCTAATCTGACACTTAAAATGTCGATGTTAATAAGAGATGTAACATTTTGAAAATACTAAAATCATCATGAAGCTGTCTTTATACGGTATTTAGGCGAACAATGAGATATTCCTTCCAACAGAGCAGTAAGTACCTTATTTTAAATTATTTTATATTATTGTGCAAACTTTTTAATGTAGTATCTCTCTTTTTCTCTTCTTTTCACATATATATTCATCCGTACTTAAAGGTGAGGAGTGCCATGCTAGCCTTCTCTCTAATGGGATTTTGAATTCCCATCTTCTTCTTCTTAACTACTGAATGTCTTTGTAATTCAGGAGAGAAGAAAGATGAAGAGAGACTAGGAGAGAGAAGAAAAAGAAGAGACCAGCATATTAACCACTTTGGCAGAAAAAAGAAGAGAGAGAAAAGTTGGAGAAGGGTAGCTGAGGAGGAGACTAAAGTCTTCTCCAACATCCCCCTAAGTGAACCTCAAAGATGTCTTGCTTAGCATTGTTTAAGGACATCTTTCATGTAATATAGCCTTTTCTCATTCCTAGCTCATAGCTGAAACTGTCTAACTATGTATGTGTACAGTCAAATCTTTAAAATGTGTTCTCTCATCTTTTCTCTTACAAGCCTTCTTTAACCCAGTTAGATCTTACTCATAGTCCTTATCTAAAAATATCCTGACTGACAAAGAACTTTCACAATAGAACTGCACTGACTGAAGGAAGGCCACCACCTTATCATCACTTGAAACCAGATACCCCAACAGGTAATTTTAGATAGAGGACTAAGAGACAGAAAATGCTACGCATTATTCCTAGACCTCTGGCTCTAATTCCTTCTCCTCCTCTTCCTCCTTATCATCAGAAGACAAGTCCAGCAGTGCCATAACAATGGTTCTCAAGGCAACCTCATGTAGAAAGCATTACAATAGTCCAACTGAGAGGTGATCAAGGTATGATTGTCTGAAGGGCTTCTTTATCTAGGAACAGATATGACTGGCACCCCAGATAATCCTCTGCAAAAATCTTCTTGGCCTCGGCTTCCACCTGCTTTTTAAATCAGAGCTATGAATGCAGGAGGACCCTCAGTTTGTTCATTAGTCTCATCATCTTTAAAGACCAAGCAGGGAATGGCAAACAATGCCACCCAGTGTTTTCAGAATTGAAACTGAGATTTTTTCTTCCCCATCCAGGCCCATACATCATCCAGGCACTAGATCAAGACATTAACACCAGTACTTGATTGGCCCAGAGGTAAAATGTAAAATTGGGCTATCATCAGCAGATTGATTATATGTGACCATAGACTGTTGATGACTATGAAAAAAAGGGGGAGAGGGAGGGGGAGAGAGAGAGAGAGAGAATTTCCTACTCTATAGATATTGTATAGGTAATTCGGTAATTCACATTGCTTTTTACCGTTCCTGCTTCCTCAGTCTTTTCCCCAACCACAATTAAATACATTGTTATAATTGTTCAATGTATTTTTATATCAATAGATTTATTCTTTCTGAGGGCTCTATTCTGTATTTAAAGAAGCAGACTATTAGCCCTGAAATCTCAAGCAATATAAGGCTGTTGGACTTTTTTCCTCTAAAAAGGAGAAAAAAAAATCTTGAGAATACATTCCCATTTTTTTCTCCTTTTTGGAGGAAGAAGTGCTTTTTGCTCTGGTTGATTCTAAGTTTGGTTGATTTCAGAGAGAAGATGCAGGAGGCATCAACAATATTTACTGTTTTGTTGTGTTTTCTGTCCCTAAAAGCATGCTTCTTCCTTTATTAGTTTTTCATAACATGATGGCAGCATACTAAAGAATGTCCACAATTCAGTTAAACACCTTCCCTTTGGCTAATCTGATCAAGAATTATAGAGTTGCATTTTTGTCAGATGTGGAAGGCCCCAGGTTGTGTGATGCTAGTTAGATAAGATTCACAAACAACTGAATGATTAAACATAGAAGCCTAGCAATTTAGTCTTCAGCTTGCTTCCTTTGGGCTTTTCTCTATTGCTGACTTGAAATGTCCCCCAACAATTACTGAGTCAATACAAAACCATGCTAGAATGAAATTTGATGACCCCGTTAATGAACCCTACCCTGCCTCTGTTCCAAATCATTGAAGTCACCTGAATTTCCTCTAGAGAAATGGCTGGCAAAGTCTTAACCGTTTCTGCTCATCTTGAAGCTTCTGTTGACTGGTTTTGGAATAACAGGAAAAGTGCCATTTTAATACCAGGACTGTTAAAGACAATTTAAATCTGACTCATACACAGACTGGAGATGAAATGAGGAAAAGCCATGGAACATAGCAGAAAAAGACATTGCCACATGATGTTGTTTCCCTGTTTAGCGGCAATCAGAAAATACCCTCATAAGGAAAGGCTAATGAAAGTGCAATTTGAGAGAGAGAGAGAGAGAGAGATCTTCCAGACTCTTTCTTTCAGAGATGTAATGCAATGTTCCATACTTTTAGAAAAGGAAATGTTATTATGGTTCTTAGAGGAACTATCTAAATTCTTCTTTTATATTTTACCTTTAGGAGTTTAATGACAAGTTGTATAAAGTGAGATTTGTGTAGCTATAACACTCTCTTCCTACAAACATGTCTTGTGAGTCAGTCAGTAAACTAACAATTTCCCCTTCTTTCCATTCTTTGACTCCAGTCTGATAACATTTGATTTGGGTTTGAGTTCTACTGAGATGAATGGAACTTATGCCTGACTAATCAACTTTAGTTTAAGGATTGGTTACATTTCTGATGCTGATTTTATGGTTTACTTGCTAATGTCAGTGGGAAAATAGTAATTAAGGTGTTGTAGGCATTTTTGAATATCATGAGGAAGGCATTGCCAATAGTAAATGGAAAAAAAATGAGATTATAAGTTGATAATATAAGTTGTTTCCAAAATTGTGAAATATATATCTTTGAAAACTTACTCTCTGAATCTTATTTCCTTCTAATTAGAATCTATGAAGTTTTTTTCATTCAGAATTCAATGTAGCTCTGTCAATTCTACATTGATGAACTTACTTCAGAAGGAATCCTCAACAGCATTCTTTAAACAATAAATGCTGAGAATTCATTTTACGGGCCCCAGTCTGGAACCATTGATCTTATTTGCACTAATCTGGACTCAATAATATAAAAATCATCTCCTTGACAATCTAGAGAGCTTTTCTTGTGCTATTAGGAATTGGGTTTATAAACCACTAGTCTACTGAGCATTTTAAATTACTTTTTTAAATTAAAAATAAATGTTCCAATTTTGAAACTAAAAGTAGTCATGAATATAGAGATTAGAACCCATATACGATCTAAGACCATCACTATATTGTAGAATCAATGTTTAATTGTCATTCCCTAGTTAGCCTGGAAATTGCAGTGCTATAGATTCTATGGAGTTTTAATTAAGACCTCTACATTATATAATAACAAGATGTATATCTTGTGTTTACATGCTGTTAAGGGCAGTTCTCTAAAAATAAGAAGTAATATCCAAAAATGAATTAACTACTGATCATATGAAATTTCTTTTCTGGTCATTTTTCAGACCTGGTTAATATTTTCATGAGAGATCACTAGGAAAACAGCAAGGTTGTAGATGGGAGTCAAAATTAATTCCAGAAGAAGGCAAAAAACAGTTTCTGGACTATCACCAAGAGAATTGCAAATTATTATTGTAATTAATATGAATTGAATTTGACTTAAACTCATCTTTACTTTTCCTATCAATGCATTTTGTCTGCTCTACTATCACTAATGGTTTAAGTCCAAACCATGACTCACTTAAAAAAAATGATATGTAGACCACATTTGAGATGAAAAGATGTCCCTCATACTTGTTCAAGAAAAACTACAATAAGAAAATACTTAGCATTTCAGAAAGAAGGATTCTTCTCCAGGAATGGGAGATTTGTACTATTACTTATGGAACAAAGTAACCCATCCCCCCCCAAAAAAAAACAATGAGTGATGCATGGTTGTGTATATGGAAGAAGCTGTGAGCTCCTTAGATTAATTCAAGTGAGAAATGGTTCATAAGTCATTGGCATAATTCCATTAACTTCTCTGAAAACCCTGTCCCCTGAAATAACTATACACCCTAGGAGCTCAGCTTTGATGAATAACGAATAATAATATGATAATATTACCCATTCAGAATTCTGTTTACCTTCCTTCCCCAGAAGTTATTTCAAAGAAAGTAAGCTTAGCTGCTCAAATACAAACTTGCAAGCCTTTAAAATAGGCATTTTTCTTTTGCCTAAATTACTATCGGAATTTGACCCATCAGTATATATTGGAGAACAGTGGTACAATTTATTTTGAGCACAAAATACTCGATAATACTTGAAGTTAAATTTGAACTAAAATCTTAGAGCAGTGCTACTAAACAAAATTCCCTTTTCAAGTTGCATTCAATAGAGCTAAATGAAAGAACTAAAATATGGTATCTGACTTGTTCAATAAATATTTCAGTAACTCACATAACATTTTTTTATAAATAGATTGTCCAAATTTGTAAATTGATTCTTCTATTTAATAATATTTTTCTTTTTGAGTATCTAACCACTACTTGTGAACTTTCATAGACATCTGTTAAACTATCATGGGAAATTTCTTGCACTCTTATCTGATCTTGATATGTATCTTTGTACCATGCTGTCCTTTTTATGTCACTTAGAAGTGTCAATAGTCTGTTGTTTGCTGGCATCTTGTTTTGGACCTTCACAATAGAGATTATTCTGTTGTTACTCAGAATTTTTAAGCAGTTCAGTAATTGCAACACACGAACTTGATGGAAGCATTCATTGCTGATTCAGTCTACAATAATATATGAAAACAAGGAATGGGGAGGGGTTGATTTTGTAAAATGTGCTAGAGAATTTATGAAACCTACTGATAACCATGATGTATGTCTTTGTTATAAAAGTAATTTGAAAGGGAATGAGGGAAACCCAAGTATTAGAAGGTAGAGAAATGAAATTTATATAGATATTTTTCTGTTATCCAGTAATTGAAAACTAAGAAGATATGAGTCTTAATAATTAAATTAGGTTAAGTATTACAAGCCACAAAGGAGCAGAACTAGCATCATAGTTGAATAAATAAATCTAGAGTGAAGATGTAATTAAATAGAAAGCAGTTTGTTTCTTGGGGAAATATAAATTGGCAGAATCCCATAAGTATTGTATATATGGTTTTGAGTAGTAATTTTACTAAATGTGGCAATAAACTAATAATGCTCTGGATATAGATTAAACTCACAGTTATTTTTTTTTACATTGCATCTGTATATATAATTGTTTTTGCAGATATTTAAAATAATTGCTTCTCACCCTATCTATCACAGTCCTAAAAAAAGAAGTGGAAATGTGGAAATGTGAGATATAAATTTAATAACTCAATCAATAAGTTCATAAAATTCATATAATATAGTACCTAGACAGCATATCCATGAAACTATTCTCTTTCAAGATAAGAAACTATATACAAAGTACAGTAAGATAGTAAGACATGAACCAAAGAAATTAAACAGATAAGAAAATAGAAGTAACATAGATTTAGTTTATACTAACACGATTCATTTCTTTTTATACTGTATACTATCATACCAATCATTCCTGTTTTCCCCACATCCATATGTTATTTAATTTATTGGAATTTTGTTTTAAAAAAATGTTCAACTCTGCTTTTAAAAACCCAGCCTACTCTATCCAACTATATATTTCTCATTTTCCCATTTTCTCTTCATATATTCACATTCCTGAAAGTATTTGTTTTGCAATTTAATCCTCTTTTATATATATGAGCAAATTGCTACATTTCAATCTTAGTACTTACTTACTACTACATGTTATTCACTTGTGTATTCAATCCAATTCACCCATATATATTAATTCTTGACCATAAAAACCTTTCTTTTCATGCTTTACTGCATATACATATGTACCCACTTCATTTGCTTTCTTCTGACATACCCACCTCTTACTCCTGTATAGCAAAGCAGGCATAGGAGCCAGTTTTGTGTAGTGGTTAAGGTATCAGGTTAGAGATTACTACATCAGGAGATTTTCTCTCAGCCCCAGGTCATTTTACCAACCTTGGAAGGATGAAAGGCTGAACCAACCTTGAGCCAGTCAGGATTGAGCTCCTGGCTGTAGGCAGAATTTTTCTGCAATACTACATTCTAACCTCTGTGCCACTGGGGTTCCAATAGCAAACTACTTCTGAAAAACCTTGCCAAGAAAACTGCAGGAACTTTTCTAGGCAGTCTCTGAGAATCAGACATGATTGAATTAAAGAAAACAAAATGCCAACAGAGAGACTAAATGAAAAAAATATTCATGTACTTAATGGATTGAGCTGGGAAATACAAAAAAAAATTAAGTTGTTCTGCCATTGCATAGTGTTTGAAATATTGTATGTCAGCTGCAGGTAGTATCTGCAAATCAGACATGATTGAATTGAAGAAAAAAAACCAGATTGACATAAATTCTAAATTTATGATAGTTATGATCCTTTCTCAGTTTTTCAAAACAGACTACTGTGTAATATCATCTACTAATTGATATAGCTTTTTAGGTTTTCTAGCAGGGTTGCTTTCCATTTTCCAGAGGCACAGACATTGGCATAAGGATGTGAACATTTTGCATGACTGGAAACTGCTCTCATGTATTTTATCATAAGATATGATTATAAACTTTATTAGCAACATATTCAAGTCCAGCTTGAGCGAATACCAAATTAAACAATCTTTTATTCTAGTCAAACAAACCAATTTTATGAACTTTACAAAAAGGATAAAAAATGTTTCTCACAAAATTCATTTTCTAAATCCACTATTCTAAATCCAATTGATGAATTCTATTTGAAGTAGACCATCTGACTTTCTTATCCAGAATATATTAATTCAAATGTTTTATAATGCCAAGACATCCATGATAGAATATTAATGGACTCTGTTGGAAACTTCAAATACTTCTGTATGTTTTTTACAGTGTAATATCAGTCTGTAACTGTCCTATAACTTATTTAAATATTTATTTGCAAACATATATGCCCGCTCTTTTCATATGGTGATTCTATGTGATGCACAACAAGTAATAAAACCAGGATAAAAATGAACATATATATTAATCATATCATATCATATCATATCATATNTCATATCATATCATATCATATCATATTATAATAGAATATTATCCCCAAATAAGTGGTGAATTAAAATGCAGGTAAAATGAGAAGTTTTAGGAAGACTTGTTATAAGGCCGTGATGGTGAACCTATGGCACACGTGTTAAAAGTGGCACACAGAGCCATCTCAGTGGGCACGCACACCATCACCAGCTGCTCTTTGGGTTTCTGGCATGCACATGTGCACTGGCCAGCTGGTCTCCAAAAACAGGCTGTTTTCTGGGCCATTTTTCAGGAAGTTTTCCAGGCGTTTTGTGGGGTGTTTTTAGGCCTGAAAAATGCCCCCAAAACAGGCTGTTTTGCAGGTCATTTTAAGGCCATTTTCTGGGCATTTTCGGAGGCATTTTTAGGCTGTCTTTTGAGCTGTTTTCAGGCCCTTTTTGGTCTGGAAAATGCCCCCAAAATGGCCAAAAAACCTGGCCTTTTTTGAGCCATTTTTAGGCCATTTTCAGGCATGAAAAACAGCCTGAAAATAGTCAAAAACAGCCCCCCAGATGGCCAAAAAACAGGCATGCGTGCACCAGCCAGCCAGTCTTTGGTTTTCCGGTGCTCTGGCACGTGCACATGCACAGGCATGCACATGCATTCCACTTTGGGCACTCGGTGCTGAAATGGTTCACCATCACTGTTATAAGGATTATAACCAGATCACCATCTTGTGTCCTCCCAATCTGCAATTATTATTGAAATATTTGTTTTCCTCTGCCACTACTATAAAAATTCAGTTTATCGCTATCAAAAATAGTAAAGTTGGGAAGAGGTCAAAGGTGATATGAGGGGAGATGAAGAAAAGAGGACAGTGAAGAATTTCTGCCAAATGATAGTACTAAAATTTTAGAACAGCTTTTGAGGTGGTTTATTTCTTCCCATTGCTTTAGAACAAACCTTAAAAACAAAATAACCATCTGAAAGAGCACAATCCTTTTTCCTCCTTAATCTTTTCTTATTTCTGTTCACGAATAAACCCTGAAAGCCAGTAGGTTTTATACTCTGGCCTTAACTTAGGCTCCCTATATTTTCCTTACAGCAAGGACAGAAGCACATATTATATGGGATATTGAGAAATCAACCCTCCCTAGCTACTGATGCCATTTGCTGGATCTGTAGTCTTATAAATGCAGGGATGGAGAGACGGTACTGTAACACACCCCAGATAAAGTTCCCATTCAACCTAGTTTTTATTGTATACCAAGGAACAATGTTATTTTGTGATAATTTAAACAAACTTCTTTAGGCAAAGACATTTGGCATTCTGTTTTTAAATAATAGATTATTGTTTGCATTATTTGAATTTCAAAAGATTTTGAAAAAAAATCCCACAAAGGTTCATATATGATTCAATAAAAATATAAACCTTCTAGTGCAAGAAGGAGCGGAGAATTCCATGCACCTCAAGAGGTACCATTTTTAAGTAAGGAATCTGGTAGTGAGAGGAATCTAGTCCAGTAATTAAACACCCTTAACAACTATTCTAGTTTTAATTGGGTACATACCAGTTTCTGCATAGGAAAAGGAGATAGGGGAACCATTGGATACACCTAAGATGGTTCTGAGGAACTTGCTTGAAAGAATTCCATGTCTTAAGGAGTAGAAATAGCCTTCTGAAGTTGTGGGTGCTCCAACACTGGAGGTTTTTAAGAAGAGATTGGATAAGTGTTTGTCTGAAATGGTATAGGGTTTCTTGCTTGAGCAGAAGGTTGGACTGGGAGACCTCCAAGATTCCTTCCAACTCTGTTATTCTGTTTTTCTGAATTCTATCAAATTCCCTATAGCACTACTGTGAATGAAAAGTAAGGAATTAGTATAGCTTTTAAGCAGAGTTGGGATTGTAGAAATTTGGTGACCAGTTGCATGCCAGAACTTTAAGATTACTGTCGAATATTTTTCAGTTTTTATTTCCGGGGGCCTGGTTGTCTATTAAAGAACATCAATTACCTGAAGCATTAAAAGTCTGCCCAAGTATCTATAAGACAGAACTTACTCTATATTATGCTCCTTAATTCTCCATTTGTGTCTTTTCCTTTTCTCCCAAATGCCATGATCTTTGATTTTTCTGCATTCACAGTTAGACATTAAAGGAACAATAGCTATCCAAAGCTCTTAATTGTCTGCATAAGCCTATCTATCAAACTGTATTCTATGGTAGGATGTACACAATAAATCGTCTGCATAAATACAGATAAGTGTCTATTTCTTACTTTTGTTGGGAAAAAAAATCTATCCAGAGTTGGAACAATATCTGTAATGAAGTGAACCTAACTTGAATTTTGAGTATTTGTATATAAAGTCATGACCAAAATTAATAACCTTTGATCCAAATTCAACTAATAATTCATTTCTATCAATAGAATCAAAAGCTGTATGAAAATCCACAAAAGCAGTATATAATTTCCTGTGGGCATGTTTCATATAATTATTTATCAGATGATCTGATAACCAACCATGATACTGCTCTAAACTTACTCTAAACCCTACCTGTTTCTCCCCAAGCACACCAGCCTTCTGATCTATTGGCTACACATTTTACATAAATTTAAGCTGTGATGTTAATTAGACAAATCAATTTAATAGTTCTCTGGGTAGCTGTGATCACCTTTTTTGTATGTTGGGATCACTATGCTTTTGTTTCAGCTCTGAGGAAATTGGCCAGAGGAATTAACACTATTAAAGAGTTTAGTCAAAATAGACTTTCACCAGAAGATATTAACTTTTAATAAAACACCAGGGATCTAGCATTTTTTAGGGGCTTTGACTGATGGCAGCACCAGGATCAGATGCTCACATTCTTTATGGAGCACAAATAGGAAGATATGTAAAGAAGAAGCTACAGGAAAGTGTGAGCAAAATTCCTGCAAATAATTCTACTTACATTCAGTGGAATATCAAAAGCTAACTTAAAACATGGTGTCAATTCAAGGTAGAACCTGGACATTGATAACTTATTAACTCAAAATGCAATTAATCCCAGTTGATCTAACCCTTCTAGTTCTAATAGATAATATTTTCTCACTCTGAAAAAGGGTGGTAGAGCATAAGCTGGTTTCATAGAAGCTCTCTCTGGTTCAAGGCCTGAGTGCTGCACAATAAAGTCCCATTATTTGCCCAAGCTCCTGCCCACCTAGCAGTTTGAAAGCA
>AZIM01003365.1:47257-69312 GCA_000516915.1 Ophiophagus hannah | reverse complement strand
AGTAGATAAATAGGTACCACTTTGGTGAGAGCTTTCTAGTTCCTTGGCATATAGTCAGGCTGGCCACATGACAATGGAAGTGTATTTAAATATTAGTTCCCTTGGTTAAGAAATGGAGATGACCATCACCCCCTAGAGTAGGACATGACTGGACAGGGGAAATATTTACCTTTTTTATAATCAAACAAGGCAACTAATTAATCAAAGAATAAGGATATGAAGTTACAAAATGAAGTTAACAGGCTTCCCCAGTACCATAGAATGTGGATAAACAGATAGGGGAGCCAGTAAATTATCCATTAACTCCAAATTTCCCTAAGCTGAGAATCATGTTCTTTAAAACTAGATTTAAAATTTTACCATCTGCACTTCTTCAAGGCAAGTATAGTAAAGATCCCTGTAGCTGAGTGTATCTGCCCATAGAGTGATGGTAGTATTGAAACCAGCTCACATTTATTATTATGTTATACATTTTATAAGGTTATTAGGTCAATCTACATTTGGCCCCCAATGTATAAATTCCCCATGAGTGCAGATAAATTTTACATGAATCTTCTCCTGCAGGATCTAAAACCACCAATCACATGTGCAGTAGCTAAAATTTGAATTGCCATAAAGAAAGTAAGACAAAATGAAAACTTTCAACTTTATTTTAAATATTGCTTTTAGTTTGATATATCTTAACCAATAAATCATTAGAGGATATATAATTTTTATGTCATATCTATTAATATATTTTTGATTTATGTTACTTGGGCAACAAAAATATTAATATTGTAATAAAGTTGTGAATGTTGCATTATGTGATTTATTTTCCTAATTGTTTGTACATTATTGTATCATTATTTGCTTCACTTTTTACATTTTTTTCTGGTCATTGACTGAATAGATGTTATTATGAATTGTTTGTTTTAATGAGAAGGGTGGGAGGGGAGAGGATTAGATAAATTGGAGAATTATATAGAGTGAGATGGGAAGTAAATGATCTAATTTAATACTTTATCCCATTCCTTTTGGGACACTCTGGCCTCTAAGATATTCTTATATTTCTTCAGATTGTCCTTTAACAGTTTCCAGAATAATGTTGTGTCTTTAGAATCTATGGCAATCAGGAAAGAGTGCCAAAGAGTAATTTGATATAATGCCTTTTTGTGTTTTAGGAGAATTTTATATCTCTTTTTCTTCCTACTGTGTTCCATAATTGTAGGAAGCCTTGTAAATTACCTGAAACTTCTGGAAATAAACCAAATTATTGGTGTATTCAAAGGTTATACTAACACCATATGAAGAATACAACTGAACATAAAAAATGGAAAGTTGTATAATATCATATGGCAAATGAATGGTAATAATTCACTTCTCTCGACACATATTTTCTGCAGAATCAAAAAAAAATTAAATGATTAAAAAAAGAGACTACTTATGGGGATTAAAGCCCATTCCCTAAGTTTATCAATAAAAAGGGTTAAGGACAATGAAAAATGTGAAAGGGATATAAATTTTTACGGTTTGGGATATGAAAGAGTTTCCTAACGCAGGTTAAAAAGGCCCAAAGGGGAAGTTATCCTTGAACTGTTTTCATTCTTTGAGGTAGCTAGATGTGGATACTGCCAAAAATAGGACACTGGGAGAGATTGGTTTGATTTAGCATGGCAATTCATCAGAATTTAGCTGAATCAGCTAAGCTGGGTTTCAGGGACAAAGAGCAGTTCAAATGAATTAGATCTTTTGCACAAATAAGAAGTCTAAATTTTCTGTCTCTTGTGCTCTTGAGCTGACAGACAAAATAACCTTGCTAATTGCTCTCATTGTGTATTGACTTCCTAACCCTTAATGTGAGGATTGCATTTCAGTTATCTATTTGGTTGTTGTTGCCACTTTTCTGAAATATGTATTTTTAATTTGACAGCATTATACAATTACATTGTAGTCAAGAACTATTACCATAACATTGTTGTGTACTGAATATATCAACAGTTCATATAAGCAACTAGAGCGGGGAAAATATGTTTTATGAATGAATGAAACAATGTCCTTAACCACAGCGAGCAACCTGATGAACTTTACTTAGCAGAGATTGCATAAAGATGTAGTGCAAATGTAGCAAAGTCCTGTTCCTTGTACCCATCCAATGATAGCTAGACAGAATATGCAATTGCAGTAAAGTTTTTCTGTTTACCATACTTAAGTACTTATAAGAAATAAATAAGAAGTTCCATCCAATAGCCCCATTCTTCACTATTATGCACCTCCAACTTGGTGTCTGAAAATTAATTAATTGTATCGGCTGATTGTGTTTGTATTAATTGTAATTATTTATCTGTCAAATTTCTCTAATTTACCTGGATTGGTCATGTAAAGTTAGTAGCCACCATTTTTACTTTCCTTTTGAATTTATAAGTACTGTAGTTTTAATACAAAAATCCATGTACCTGAGTTTCCAGTGGAAATATTTCCCTTTCCTTTTTGCTGCACTAGTTCTCACTGTATTGGATAAATATGAATGTGGATGCTCACACTGGTGTATGAACAGGGCTGGTATTCAGTTGGTTCACACCAGTTCAGGCAAACCAGTAGCAAGGATTTGGCATGGGTCATTGAACCAGTAGTAAGTTCCGGCTGGCCATGCCCCCAACCCGATCGCCCGGTCACTGCTGGCTCACTTGCCCTGCCTGCCCAATGCTCACTCACCCCACCCGCCTGATGCTTGCTCCTTAAGGTATTTTTTTCCCTCCCAACAATCAGATGTTCATACAATCAGCTGTGCCGGGATTCCCCTAGCTTGTCTTACTGTTTTGCCCAGGAGGATTTCCTGAGGCCCAGGAAGGCACAGTCTCCCCCTCTCCATTTTTTGCCTTCCTGAGCNCCCTTCCAATTTTTTTTTGCCCTTCCTCCTGAGCAGCCCCAGGGGAGCTTTCTGGGAGCAAAAATGCCCCGCAGAAGTCTCCCCTGAGGCCCAGAAGGCCCCAAAATGGAGTGAGGGGGTGTGCTGCACGCCCCCTCAGGCTCCATTTTTTCTTCCTGTGCCCCAGGGGAGCCTTCTGGGAGCAAAAATGCCCCCCAGGAGGCTCCCCTGAGGCCCAGAAGGCCCCAAAACTGCCACCTGATAATATATCTCCCAACCTGGAAATCCAAAGCCACCCCTTTCTCTTTTATCCTGCAACAGTTTCATTTTAATTCTAGCTTTTTTCCCAGCCCAAACAAATTTAGCTATTATTTTATTTAATTACCCCCAAAATTTTTTATCTAATTTTATTGGTATAGTTTGGAATAGATATAGTATTTTTGNTTCTTTTTTATCTGCATCATTAATTTATTATAATTATTTTCTTTAATTGAGGAACATCTTGATGTTAGCCAAATACCAAGATATTTTACTTTTTTAACTATTTGCATTCCCAAATTTTCCTCTAATTCCTTTTTTTGCTTGTTCATCATATTTTTGATTAATATCTTCATTTTGTTTTTGTTTATTTTAAGTTCCACTACTTTACCAAACTCTTCAATTCCTCTAGAAAAAATACTATAGCTTCAGCAAATGCTTTGTATTATCAAACACTTTTTGTGTGTCCAAAAACACCAGTGCTGCTTGTTTTTCAGGGTGAGCCTCATAGTATTCTAAGACATTTATTACTGTTCTGGTATTGTTTTTAATTTGCCTGTCTGGTAGAAATAAGTTTTGGTCAGTATGTATAATTTTGTTCAGTATTCTCGTGAACCTTTCTGCAATTATGGTCATAAGTATTTTGTAATCAACATTCAGCAGTGATATGGGCCTATAGTTTTGAATTCGCTGGTGGTCTGTATCCTCTTTTGGGATTAATGTAATGTATGTTTCCTCCCATGATTTTGGTAGTTTCGCTGTCACTAGGGCTTTGTTGTATACTTCTAACATTTGTGTTTCTAATAGTTCTTGTAGTGTTTTATATAAGTCCCTTGGGAGCCCATCTGGACCTGGCATCTTGTTATTTTTCTGTTTCTGGATTGCCTGATTTAGTTCTATTAGTGTTATTTCCTTGTTCATCATTTCTTTATTTTCTTCCAAAATTGTAGCTAAACCTTTCCTTTCTAAATATTGTTGGATGCTTTCTTCTGTTATATCTCCCTGCCTATATAACTCCTCAAAGAAGATTTTAACAATGTTTTTTTCTTTCCCATCTGGTGTTGTAATATGCCATTATCATCTTTCAATTCTGTATCAATCGCCTCTCTTCTTCTTTTTTTAACTTGTGCGATGACCATCTTCCCCGCTTATTTTTTTGTTCCAAATAATTTTGTTTCACCCTTTTCATATTTTGTGCCTATTCTTCTTGCATCAACATGGTCAATTTATGCCTGACCATAGCTCTTTTTTCATTTATTGTCTTATTTTGTGGTTCTTTTTGTAATGCTATTTCCAAGTTTGTAAGCATATTTTGCAAACTAGTTTGTTTTCCTTTTTTTTTCTTTATTTCTTTGTGCTGTGTAGGATATTGTTATGCCTTTGTAATGTCCCATAGATTCTGAACTGACATTTGTTGTTTTCTATTTTCTCTTAAGAAGATCTCTAATTCCTTTTTCATCATTTTGGCATATTCTTTTTCTTTCAGGATTCCTTGGTTTAACATCCATCTCTTTTTACTTTTTTGTCCTTTCCAACTTATTTTAATAGGATTATGATCTGCCCATATGTTTGTTTCAATTTCTGCTTCCTTTATATTTTGTTCTAATTCCACATTCATCCAGATCATATCTATTCTCGACCATGATTTTTGTGGTTCTGAATAGAAAGTAAATTGTTTTTTATATGGGTTCATTTCCCTCCATATGTCTCTCAATCCCAATTCATGTGTCATTTCATAAAATACTTTTGGTAATGTTTTTCTTTTCTTCTTGTCTACACTATTACTCACATAATCTTTTTTGGGGTTCACTGCTGCATTAAAATCACCTACCAGACATATATTTTCATACTCCTTCTCTGACAATTTCTTATATAGCTTATGGTAAATTTCATTCGGTTTTTCATTTGGTGCATATAAATGTGTAAATAACACTTTTTTATAACGTATCATTATTTCAAGCATTAGAATTCTGTCCTCCTCATCTGCATAAATTTGCTTGGATTGTAACTGTTTTCTAACAAATACCACTATCCCCCCCATTTTTTTTTTGTTGGGCCAAGGATAAATATAAATTTCCCAATTTTGCTGATTCCAAAATTTTACCATAGTGTTTTTGTATATGTGTTTCCATATGATGTCTATGTTTTGTTTCTGAAGGCATATGATGTCTATGTTTTGTTTCTGTAGTTTAGTTAGTATTTTTTTCCCTTTTCTTTGATGAATTTAGTCCATTAATGTTTATGGAAATTAGCTTGATTTCTTCTTCCATCCTACTTTTGGTATGTTACTTGTTAGGATCTATTTGCTCTTATTTCTCTCTGTTGTCTTGTTCTTACGCCCTCTCTTTCCTGACTTTCAATTTCCTCTTGTTCTCTTTCCTCTTGTTCTCTTTCTCTTTCCTCTGATTTTTGTTCTTCCTGGCTTCTACTCTCAATTTCTTCTTTACTCCCTTGATCTTCCTCTGGTGTTATATAAAGTTTGAAGAATTCTCATGCTTTCCCTATACTGTCTATTTTGAATTTCTTATCCTGCCATGATATCAACATCCCTTCTGGGATGAGCCACCTAAAAAGAATGTTATGTTTGTTCAATTGTGATGCCAGGAAATGGTAGTTTTTTCTTTGCTCTCTTATTCTCCTTGGGTTTTGCTTCAGTGTCACAATTTCTTTCTCCTTAAAGACCAATGGCTCATCTCTCATTATTTTATATACTTCATCCTTTTGAGAATCTTATGTGGACCTCTTGTGGCAACTTAAAGTGTCTTGCATAATTGGTGTGTATTCTATACACCTCATCAATTTCTCTCTGGATCTCTTCTCCACTTCTTTGCGGTATCTCTGCCAATAGATCTGACATTATTTTTGGTAAGTCTTCACCTCTATCTTCTGTCACATTTTGAAACCTTAGGAAAAAATCAGCTCTCTCCATCTCTAGATTGCCTCTTCTAGATTTCTATTTTCTGCCTCAGTTTCTGCTCAACTGTATCCACTTTCTTGTCTGTCTGTTCAACCTTCATTTCCACCACCTTTATTTTTTGTTCCATCTTATCTATTGCCTGCTGGATTGTCACTACTCTATCATCTAATTTCTGTATTTCTCCCTTCATCTCTCCCATCTCACTTTTGAAATCTTCATGATTTCTTGATATTGTTTCTTGGTTTTTCATCATTATTTCTTGTATCATCATAAGTGTTGATTGTATTGTCTACATATTTGGGGCAGGGTTCGTTTTTTCAGAACTCAGCATACCCTTGATTGAATGTTGTCCTGATGGCAATGCTATTGTCAATGCTGAGTTAGACGCCGTTTCCCCCTCAATCTTTGTGATAGTTGTAGTAGTTGATATTTTGAAGTTTCTAAAGTTTCTAAAGAAATCTTTCAATACTATCATCAATTATATCAATCAATCTCCAAAGAGTGTTAATTTGTATCAAATATCTCAATCTAAGAAACATGTATCAGTCTATGTCTGTTATCTATCTAGCACTACAGTTGTAGTATAAACTAATTAAAAGTATATATAAAGTGTCTATATAAATAATATAAAAAATATTATCCAAAATGATATCAATAGTATGTTCATCTATGCACTGTAACCCACCTTATCTTTGTTTGGTTGTATATTTAAATAGTTCTAGAATAGGCTAAATAAAGGTGAGAATCTAAAGTACATATATATATAAATAATTATCAGATAAATATCAGGAAAATATAGTTGATATAGATAGAATGAGTAGCTTATATAAATAGTAAAATTGCAATTAATAATTCTAGTATATATAATATAAAAGAATAAATATATAAATAAGTAAATATATAGATATAAATATATGTAGTTATGATATATAAATCAGTTCATCAGATATAAGACATAGAATATATAATATTATGTACTTTGCTTGAGTATTTAATTTGCAGGTATTTAATCAGTTCTCACTTCTTTCCTACTCATCATCAAACTGCTCTCTGCACTTCTTCTGCTTCATCAGCTGCCTTTAACTGTTTAGTCTCTTTCTCTATCAATTTGCACAGTCACTGTCCTATTTCAAAATGGTTCCTCTTGTCTATTTCCTTCCCTCAGAACTCTTATCTGGTGTTTCTCCATGTCTTAGCATCTATTTAATATTTGTTAAAGATTTTAAAATCATACAGTTCAATCCTCTTCTGTTCTTCAAAGCCTCCACCTCTCTCTGACTGCCAAAATACATGCTTTCTGTCAATCTCCACTTGATGCAAAGATGTTGTCCAGGGCTGGTAGCTGGAGTCCGATTATATTCTGTTGCTGTTTGCTAATAGCAGTTAATAGATGACTCATAGCTGTAGTCGTATTAGCATCAGGAGGTATATATACTGCAGTTATTATTACAATATTAAACTCACAAGGCAGATAAAAGGGATGGCATTTCACTGCCAAACACTCCCGATCAGGAGAACAGTGAGTGTCCATTATTTTAACGTTTGTGCTCCAGTTGTTATTTATGTAAACACAAAGCCGCCCTTCTCTATTCTTCCCAGAGTCAATGCTTCTATCAGCCTGATATATTAAGTGCCCTTGTAATTCGATAGCCTCCCCTGGAATGGTAGGGTCAAACCACGTCTCTGTAAAGACCATAACACAGCAGTCCCAAATGTTTTTCTGAAGAGATATAGTAAGTTCCAGCTCCTCAATCTTGTTAAAGAGAGATCTAACATTTGAAACAAAAAGACTTGGCAGTGCAGGCTTGTGAGGAAAATTACCTAAACTTTACATGTAGTCCAGTTCTACAGTCTCGTTTCTGCCTGCACTTTGTTTGTCTCCTCCATTTCCTTTGCTCTCTAGCAGGGAGAGTAATCCATGATGTCAATCTAACCAGCTCAGGTGGAATGTTGTAACTTGAGGCCCCTGGTTCAAAAATACCAGTTATAGTACCCTCCACTACCAACAATTTAAGAAACTTAAAAACAAGTGATTTTTTTTAAATAATTGACAAGCATATTATAGGAGGCAAAACTTGGGAAAGAAAATATTTTAGAAGTTTCACAGCTAGTTTTGACTCTACAGTAGTGTATATTGCAGATTTTCTTCCTTGGCTTCCATGACATTCTGGAACCTCAGATGATGCTGCCTGGTCCATATCTAGATGGATCAAAGAGTACTCCAGTTCTTTATTTCTTATTTTCATTTTTTGGTCAACCATTTCTAATCTTTTCTCTGTTTATTCCATTCATTTTCAACTTCTTTTATTGTGTGTTCATTCTTTTCTAAGGCTTGCTGAATTGAGCCAACTTTCTCATCTAATTTTGATATATCTGATTTCATTTCACTTTTTAGGTTTCCCATTTCTTCTTTAACTTTGTTTACATCTGCCTTCATTTCAGTATGATTCTTTATCATGATTTCCTGGAGCTTTAACATCAATTCTTGTAAAGTTAGTAGAATGGTTTGTATATTAATTTGCAGCTGGGCTCTGTTTTTCTAATGTTAGCATCCCTTCAATTGTTTTTTGTGTTAAGGGAAGCTAATAAGACAGGTAATCATAAAAATCAATTTCTCCTCATTGTCCTTGTAAAATGAGAAACTTAGAGATTTTTGCCCAAATGCCAAATTCTGTGTTAAATTAGGACAAATTGGTTTGTGTTTTGGGGGCCCCATAAAAGTGTGGGAGGATGGGTCTACTGCTTTTCTTTTTTTCTTTTGAATAAATTTTATTAGTCTTTTATATCTTTAAAAACCGAACAAAAATATAAGTATTATGACATTAACAGTGTGTGACATCTATCTCATATACTTCTATTTTGTGCTTATTTACAAATATATACAGTTCACACAAATATAAACTCAATTAGTATGGGCCACTAATTTCAAGAGCTTATCAATGTTATATTCCTTATTATTATAGCTCCTAGGAAATTCAGGTTTCCTGTTTAAAGATCTTAGGAGTCCTATAAATTCATAATTTAATAAAATTCCCTTAATTTCTATTACTATGAAATATAAAGATCATTTTTAGAGAAATTATCAATTTATATAACTTTGTATATAATATGAACTATAAGATACTTATTCAAATGGCCACAGTTGTCCCTAATTCATCCACAATTATCAACAACAATTATCCCCTTTATTAATATTTTTAAATAGAAAGAATTTTTTTTATCCAACTATGTATATGTAGGTAAATATATAAATAAATAGATATAGATGTAAACTATAAATATATTAAGTATAAATATAATTCTCCCCCTATTGATATTTTTAAATAAATGATTTATCCAACTGTATAATTATATAAAAGAAATAAATATATCTAAGTATGTAAATATAAACTATAAATATAATAGCTATAGGGATAAATACAGTTCATTAAGTACAGTTAATTAAGTACAGTTCAGATTTATAAAAGTATTTAAACTCTAAATCTCTAATCAAATACTCTTAACTTCTATAAACTATTTTTCTAGGTATCAATCTATTACTAAATTTATATAGTTATGAGCATTTATTTCATTAAACCTTTAAATCAACTATAGTTAAGCAGGGGAAAGAAAAAAGAACAAAGAAAAAGTTCAATACTTCAACAGTTCATTTATTGCACTCCTCGTATTTCCACCAGTTCAGTTGTCTTATCTTAAAGGCAAAGTTATTCTTCTCAATGGACGCTTGTCACTTCCATTACTCTGGCTGCTTCCTTTTCTATCTTCACTTTCCTTAGCAGAATACAATACTTACAGCCTAGTAATTAACATTTAACGCAATCATGTCCTGTTCTTCTTTTGAGTCTGAAAGTTTTAAAGGATTGCCATTCTTTTCTCTCCTTTTCTTGCATCTCCAATCTCCCAGTATCTCTCCCAGGAAATCTGCTGCTTCCCAGTCTCTTTCCGATTGCTCTCACCTCCATTTGTTTGCTGCTCTTCCAGAGCTCCGATCTGCCTTCTCCCACTTCTTTCGCCTTCCACAACTTACGAACCTTCTTTTAATCATATAAGTCGAATAAATAAATAAATAAATAACCAGTCTCTGCTTGCCATCACTCTGTGCACTCTCCGATCTGATACCTGCCACAGACTGTTGTCTTCAAGGCTTGCTTCCTCCTCTCAGCTGGGCTGTCAGGACTTTGGGGCTGCCATTCAAAAGTGACAGCATCTTGTGTACAGGGCTCTGAGGGCTTCTCCTCATCACGGAGGGTGGTCGCCTTCCACTGCCCTGCTTCTCAAGTCTTCCCACGTCGTCACTAGTCTCTCTGGGATCCATGCACCCTACCGGGTCTCTCCAGCACCAAGGAAAAGGGGTGAAAAATGGGAGCCCATTCTTCCTCATCTTTCTTCATCCTGATGTCACCACAGAAAGTCTCGGGTCCACTGCTTTTCATCTGCACTGTTTCTAAATGATTTGGCCTTTCTAGGTCCCTGGGAGCTTTCTTGCTTGGATTGTCTTCTGCTTTGAGTTGGTTTTGTTCTTGTCTTCTTCTGGTCTGTGTATGATAGTTTGTCATATGCTTTCTTGGAGCTCTGTGGAATGTCCTTCAGTTTAAAATGCTCCTTCCAAGACTGCAAAGAATTCTAGTTGATTAGCATCATCTATGTTATAGTTGAGGCCTTCTTTAGAATATTGTTTTCTGTGGTAGATAGTCAGTGGTTAGACATGTTGACCACCCATTTGGGTTCTGATGCTTACTTTATTCTGGGATTTAGTTTGAGTGCTTTGGTTTGTAGATTGCTTTTCCTTTTTACAGTATGTCTCTGGGAGGTAGACTTGATAGTGATTGTCAGCCTTTCTACATGCTCCATGTGATGGTCTGTTTTAGTTGCTCCTTAAGATTTTCTGTGGTATGCTGATAAATATTTAGTCTGAGGAAATTTATTTGGCTTCATCTTGTCTGAAATGTCATCATTCAGCAATTATTTTTTTCTTCTGTTCAATCATGTCTAATTATTGGACTCTGCCTGGACTTCTTAGAAAGGTTTTTGCCATTGCCTCCTCCCAAGGGCCGAGTGAGAAGGACTAACCCAAGGTCACTCAGCTGACTTGTGGACAGCTAAGTGGACATGTGAATTTCTCTCCATGTGAATTCCAGAATGAATTGCATTCATTTACAATTTTCAGTTTAGTATTATATGGTGAATACAAAATGTCTGAGAGTGAAAAATACAGTCATATAGAATGATTTAAGTATCTATGTAATGTGATTAAATATTGAAGGAAGATAATTTGCCTATATTAATAGAGTTGGCTTTTGAACAGGATAGACAGAACCCACTGTCTTGCCCTCACCATGTTTAAGAACTCTCCAAATTAATTAGAAACACTACAGTATTCAACAATTTAACATGCATAACATAACTTTGCCCCTTCTGCCCCATAGCACTGTCATAGAAGATTAAAAATCAGGGGGAAAAGCCCTCACAGGTTTTATCAGAGATTCTGTTTTCAACACCATTCATACCAAAATCGAGGAAATACCAACTTTGGATACAAGAATGGTACAGTATTATTGGTAACTACACAGGTATTGTTTTGCTTTGTATCTGATGTCATTTCTCAGGTATGCTGAGAAATATGTGGGAGTATATGCAGGGTGTGGTTAAAAAAAGTCAAGATTACAAAAGTACAAAAAACAGTTTTGATTGTACCATAACAGTCACCATCTTGATTTTTTTTTACTAGATTCTTTGAATACCCCCAGCTTCCTTAGGATTATCTGTAGCCTAGATCTTTTTGAGATGTCTTAATGTAACATTTATCTAAAGGACAAAATACAAAATAAAATTTCTCTCTAGAGTCATAAAACATCTAATTTGATGACTATGACAAAACCCATTGCAAAAAGATCTTGCCAAACTAGATCTGGGTCCTGCTTTAGATTTGATTCAAAAATAATTTTAGAGAGTATGGGAGAAAATGTAGAGGATCTGTTTGAACCCCTTTAAAGGAGCTGCTTCTCAGAAACACCTTCTATCCCCATTGTACAGCTCTACAATCTCCCTTCTAAGAAAGAATATAGCTTTGTCCTTTGCTGTTTTATCGATTGGCCTTGAAGACAGTTGGGTTCCTTGTACCCAAGCTGATTTGTAACTCTGTTCTTTCTGTTTAAATCTCATCCAGTAGTATATACTTTTCCTTTTACAATAATGAACACAGACTTTCTGCTCATTTTGGGTGGTAATTCTACACATGCTTACCTAGGAATAAGTCCTTCTGACTCAGTGGCACTTATTTTTGAGCGGGCAAGCTTAACATTTCAATGGCATTGCTCCCCCCCCCACACTTCCTGCCCTTTAATGCCTGTAATTGAACTGTTTTCCAAAGCCAATAAGAAATCCTCTTTCTTTCTGGTAAAGATAGCTTGGATCAAGTAATCAAAGAGATTTGTATTTTCGGTGGCAAAGGAATGATAAGGATAAGAGGAAAGAGTTTCTTTTTGAACAATCTAATCTCTCCCACAGTAAGAATATAAGCAGACTTTGTAGCTATGTGAGAGAAGTCAAAGTGAAATGTTCATTTTAAAAAGAAAATGTAGGGCAAAAAGCTGGTTTTCTGGCTCAAAACATCTGATACAGAAAAGTCTTTGACCCAGATTCTGTTTGTCTTTAAGACCAAACGGCAAGTTTTATGAGGAAATATCAGGTCCCAAGGGAATTCAGGAAACAACTGATAAAGATTTGGGATATCTGGCCTTATGAATTTCTTGAAATATTTGATCTCTATGAATTCACATTTGGATGTGATCAGTACTTCTTAGTATGAGCATGGTTCCCTACATTTTAAAATAAAAATTTCAGCTAAATATTTATGAATCAATTTAAAAATATGAATTATAGAATAGTTTTTTTTTCTTTTTAGTTTTTAAAGGTTAGTTTATTTTTTTTTTCAGATAGATAAATTGGTTAAGTTGAAATGTGTTTGCTAGGTTTGTAATTGTTATCATTAAAAGAAACCCCAAGTTTTGCTTAATATATATCATTACAAATATTTTTGTCCAATTTTTTTTTCAGATATCTATATACTATTTGAAGAAAAAAAACAAAACAAATTTGTGCTGGGTTTGAAAGAATGTTAAATGGAGGTGGCCACTTGAAGCATAGGAGACTTTATTTGAGAGTGAGGTACAAGAAGCACCAATCCTAGCTGTTGAAGATGGCCACAAATCAAGTTTCCAAGATGGTTCCTTTTATAGGAACACTCTTTCCTAGAAAGTGCACAATTTAGTCCACCTTCTGTGGAATCCTGGAGAGTACAATTGACCCACTGGAGAGGAAATGCAGCTGAGTGCCCTGTGGGGTTTATAATCCATAATTTTCCTGAGTCAGGTTGATGACTTTGGGAGTGAAGAGCTTCCTGAGAAGATCTATTAATACAACAGGGAACTCTATAACTTGGGGGGATTTTCTTATTTGGGTCAACTGATGTCTTTTGCCAATTTCATCCATGTTAAAATGTGCCGTACCAAATCAAATTAACTTAAGTAATTGGGTAAGCTTTTCATTCTTTTGCTGGCAGTTCACTGTGAGGTTAGATAGGAAATAGGGATATGGTGACATAGTGTGGGTGCTTGGTAAAATGAATATGGCTAGAAACAGGTTAATCTATCTATCCCCAATCTGTATGCATACCAATGCTGGTTCAGATGAGAGCACAAACCTGGATGTTCTCCATTGCAACAGGATCAGAAGTCCCATGAGGCACAGCAGTGTCAGTAAAATTGGTAGGGCCAGAGCCAGACAATGATTTTAGTTGGTCCTAGGCCCTTTTGCCTTTGTATGTCCCTCCATCCATAAATAGTAGTATTAAAATGACATTTCATATGACTTTAAATATTGTTTTGGTGGCATTTAATACATGATTGAGCTTTTAATTTCAAATATCTATATATATATGATTTATATCCTTTATATTTGTATTCTATTCACTGGGTATGTTTTCAAGATCAAAAGGCAAAGAATGAAAATAAGTGACCTCTTCATTTTTTTTTAAAAGAAAGAATTAAAATATTTTACTTGGCCCTTGGCACACTCCAGATAAGTTGGGCCACATTTTCAGCTCTTTTTTTTAATCAACTCAAGAAAAATCTACACAATTTTTAAAATATATTTTATATTTTACAAAAAAGAAAAAGAAAGAAAGGGAAATTCAGCACTATGGCATTGCTTTCCTGGTAAGTTTAAACCTGAACATTTTTAAGAACTGCTGTTCATTTAAAAATGATATTTTGGTTTAATGATTTCTTGAAGTTTTTTGTTTCTCACTTTCACTTATCATATGTCACACATCTAATTTATGTTCCCTGGGGAGGGAGAATCTGTTTTACAAAGTCAGCTGATATGTGTAAGAGATTAAACTCAAAGACTAAAACATATCAAGAGCATTGTAAAAGGGAAAACAAACCAATATAAAAATGACTCTGAGATTTTTCAGAGCATTTGATGTGTTTTGGTTTTTAATGCCTTAACAATTAGAAATGTTGACACTTCTAAGAAAGATTGAGAGAAGAGGAAGGCAAGTGACACATGATGAGCCTGCAAAGATGCTGGAAGGATTATAGTGATTACACTAAGACTACAGAAATTTTAATATTCCTGAAAATATTTTGTGCCATGGTAACTATTTCTAAAATTGCCTTCCATTCATCACCAGCCATATTTGAAGCAGCTAAAGCCATCTTCAACTACACCAGTTAAAGTAGTGACTTCCCATGTCTCCCAATTGTATTTTTGGTATGGGCATGATCTGGTCTGCTTCATCAACAATGCTTTTGATGCCCAACATCTACTCATCACTTTAGGCTGATAGGAGCATGCCTTCTGTCAAAAAAGCTAGCAGGCATAGGCTTCCATAATTATAGGACTTTAAGTGATACAGGATACCTGGATTGCATATTATGTCTGACCAGCACATTCTAAAGTGTTTATTGGGTTTCTTTTTAAGATTTAGGACTTTTGAATGTGCTAGTCTTGAATACACATGGAGAGTTGACTTAAACAAGCAAATGGAACCTAATTCTACCAGTTATACATTGCTGATTCTATCAATAATTAGTCACATAAGTTAGAATGATCTGTTCTGGACTGCAAAGATCTGTCTGATATTCAATAATAGCAAAGACACAAAGAAAGTCCTAACTTTTTAATGCCAACTAGTGGCCATCAGGAGTTCTGCTGCTTAGTTCTGGTAGTCCTAATACAAATGTGTAATATGATTGTCTTTAGAATTACAGTAGTTTGCAAAACAAAATCCCCAAAGATATGCATTGATCAGTCCCTCTCTAAGTGATCTGTTGTACAGAATGATATATTTATTGAATGGAGGCTATATGAAAGGTTCAAGTGATAGAGCCTTAAGTCTAGCTGCTGTCCTAATTTTATATCAAGCAAATGTGCTAAAAAGGTTTTGCTAAGAAACCCTTAATAGGCATTCATCCAAACTTTACACTGACTGAATTGTAGATTTGTTCCCCATAAATTAATGTCAAGCCAATGTTTTAGAAGACAGCAATATAAAGGTGTTATTGGAACAGAGACAACATCATCAGTGCTAAACTATAGTAATAAAAACAAGGTCTCCAGTGAATTGCTTGGCTTAACAGATATTTGGGATATAAAGAAAAAAATAGCCGATATCACAACAAGGGGAAAAAAATCAAGAACAACTGTGGTATCCAAAAATCAGTATTTAGCAGATGGCAACTGATAAACTTTTCTGAGGTCAGAACCTAAGCAGGATCCATCTTGGAATGTGCTTAGATAGGAAACCATTTCAAATTCCCATGGAGATCACTAAGGTAATCCACAGTTCAGGAATTAAAAAAGAATTACAGTGAGAAAATACAGTGGCAAAACATTTTTATATCATTTCGTATCAGTTGTATCCATGCAAGCACCAGAAATTAAATTCATTTCAAAGACACTTTACCTCTGCTTATTTCCCTATATGTTTCAAATGGGAAAAATGAAAGCAAACATTAATGATGATGATGAGGCCCATTTTATTTTTGCTTAAAATTTACCGCAGTATAATTGACATTATGGCAGTACCATATTGTCAGCACAATTTAAAATTCTTTATTAGCCCCTAGAGGAAAACATACATTTTCATCCAACACTACATTGCAGTTTCAAAGGATGGAGTTTGTGTCATGATACTATGATGCAGATTTTGCATTTTGTTCACATGGTAGTTACACATGGACAGATATGATTGACAAGTGGAATCCAGAATATCCTTAAAATCCTGGAAAAATCATAACATATTTATATACAGTAACTCTTCCACAACTCCACAGCTGTTACACCTCAGTATGTGAATTGCTATATAATATTTCAACCCATTCTTAATTAAGTCAAAAATCAATGTTAATGGTTTATGAGGTCATTTCTAGTTTCAATGAAGAAACTAGGGTAACTGCTAGAAATCAAAGTGACCCATCAAAGGCAAATTAAACTTAATATTATTCATCATAACCACATCTCATCTAACTCTCTTCAATTTATTTTTTGAGTGAGAGAGATAGAAAATAAAAATACTTTATTTTTGCAAATGGCAAATGATTTATTTCATTTCATTTTATTATGAATGGTATCAAAAGGTAATCAATTTCTCTAGCTTTTCACAGATCTTTGATGAAGCCAAACATTTTAAACTTTTTTTTAACTAGCAAATATTTTTTGCTACTCTTTTACGTTTTGACCTACTAAACTGATTGTTAGTTTAGTAAGATTCTCAACTACAATTATCCAGTGAAAAGTAATGGGTTTTTTGCCACATAGAAATGTTACAACTAATAAAACTAAGAAGCAAATATTCTTCAGTGTAAAGTGTCCAATAATCTTCATATATCATTTGAATCCATAAAATATGCCATACATTTCTGACTGTTTAGCAACTCCAAAACAGAATTATATTATGTTGTAACAGAAGATAACTGAGAAATAAATGTTACATCTATAAGTTTACCATGGACACCTGTGATTCACTTACAATTTCAAAGACATCTACCTTTAAGAGTTTGCTGCTTGGTAATGTAAAGTAATCTGGGCATCATATCAGAACAGTAATCATTTATATGTTTACCAAGCATAAGTGATAATGTCTTTTCATATTGCTATAAGTGGAACATCTCATGATGGTTTTAGAGATGATGAGATCCTGAACTTATATGAAGGAACATAGCCATTTTATTTGGGTAACGAAAAAAGGTAGTATCAGAACAGACACTATTGTTTGAAAGAGAAGGGGCAAATATTCTACAGCCAATGCAAGGCAGAAAAACAGCAATTTATGTCACAGACCATTTTATTTATACAGTTTATGCACTAATGAAGTTTGCTGCTTGCTTATAGCAGGTGAATAGCAGCCTACAGCTTTCAAATCTTTCACACCCTTTCCCCCCCAAAGATACAAAACTAAAAATCACTGGTAAAGCAAACAAACTCCTAGACAACTCTGTCACCTGTTGGGTCATCTGCTGAGACAAAGATAGTACATCTGATGTGACCAGAATATAATGTAATGTAATAATGTAAACTTAAGACTAACCATATTTTCTTAACCAAATTCCAAGTGGTCCCATGATCACCCAAGAAGACTATGTATTAAAAATAGAAAAATTACCATGTTTCCCAAAATAAGACCTATCCCAAAAATAAGCCCTAGTTTGATTTTTACATGTGTATCCAATATAAGCGTGAGTCAATCCTGAGCTCATTTATTGGCTGCAGAGGTCTTTCCTGATGGCCTCTGATGGTGAAATGAAGCTGGGGGACACTGCACACATCAGTCTGGAGCCTGTTTCTCAGCTGCAGAGGCCATTCCTCTGCAGGATGGTGAAATGAAACTGGGGGTGCTCCTTGCATCAATCCAAAGCTCATTTCTCATCTGCAGAGGCCTTTCCTGAAGGCCTCTAATGGTGAAACAGAAGTTGTGGGTGTTGCATGCAAGTGGTCACAGAAGAAGCGGGCCAGCCGTGGGCTCCTGCTGGGTAGGGCTGTCAGTGCCAATGCCGCGAGGTGAGTCAGTGGAAGACAAACCTGACAATAAGACCTGGTGCCTTTTTTTGGTGGGAAAAAAAGTGTAAGACCAGGTCTTATTTTCAGGGAAACACGGTATTTGTAGTGGCAAATGAACTTCAATAGTAAGTCAATATTTATATATGATCACAGGCAGACCAAAAAGCAGTGGGAGCAGGACTGATTTTTTAATTTCATGCAGGCTTTCCCATTGACCTTGCAATTACAACTTTGCAAATAAAACCAGTCTAAACCCTATGGAGATTTCAGTTCTACGCATGAATAATGGGTTCTGGGTTTTTAATGCATTCTTTAAGTTAGCAAATTTTAGGTATCTTGATTTAAAAATTGCCATGGTATTATGCACCATTTCAGCCAATCTGAGGGTATGAACAGATAAACACAAAAGAGTTTTAGTAGTATATAGATAGAAGAATGTTTTAATACTTTCTCGGATCCCCAATGGTGGCCAACTTTAGTAACTGAGCTGATCTATTTCTAGCATGCTGGTATAATCCAAATGGCAGAAAAAGGAGGAGGATTTTTTTTTCCAACAGAATTCTGTAGAACTTATGGGGAAAACTCCTTGTTAACTTTTTCTCAAGCTCTTGAGGTTCCACTGTCCAAAGAGAACCTTTAAGAGGAAATCTGTCTTAATTTAGAAAGACTATACTGTCAAGTGTTTCTTCTTCTGTCCCCCAAAAGACGAATTAGGACACAATGTGAGACTGCTTGAGTCACTGGTCTTAGGAGAGTTCAGAAGATTAATCCTTCCTTTCTTTATCCAAGGCAGTATTGGTGTCCTGAAAGGGAAGGTTCTAGAATGTTGACATCCTTACCACTTATAAGAAAAAGATAAATATGATCTGAAAGAAAGAATTTAGATAATACCCTTACACAGGACACTATGGGGAAGATGATCTGTGATACTTCAGAGGATTCAGGTTTAGTAAGAATGCTATGAAGTTACCTAGTAATACATCTTACAGAGTGGAAAAAAATAATCCTTATGAACTTAGTTATTTTCTTCAGGAATAGATTGGGAATGAAAATAAAATTGCCAGCAAAACCCACAATTGTCTGATTATTTTGGATGAATAGTTGGAAATATTTTATGTGACTTAAAAGATGGTAACAAAATTAGATTTGTGAAATTCTTTCTATGTGTGGGGGAATAAACATGCATATACTCACTAGATTGTACTAAAAACAGAACTGACCACTGTACATTTTCAATAAAATAAATCCTACAATTGAAAGGATGTAATTACATTCTTTTAGAAACTCTCTAGGGGCCTTCAAAAAAAAAAGCAGTCATATTAATCTAGCAAGCTACAAACTGATTAACAGAATGCTCCTTTTAATATGAAATTGGCTGTCTTCCATTTTGTGAATTGTTACAGTAATTACTCTGAACCAGTGAAAAGTCGGTCCATTTATAAATCTTAGTTGAGATTGCTTTGTAAGAAACAATATCGAGTGAGCAAAGTCAATTGTTCAAAACTCCCTTTTCTGCTGACCCTGAAGAAATGATTAAAAGAAAACTTCTGCAATTGCTAAGGCTTCATTCTTTCTAAAACTAAATATAAAACCAGACTGCAAGGTGTATCAATATGAGTTCTAAGAACAGTTGTTAAATTCAAAGCCCAAATGAATTTAGAGACACCTCTAATTTCAATCAGCTGGAATGCACAAGGGAACAGGCATTTTGCTGATCTTGGATTTGCACATGAATTAGCATTGAAATATTGCTGTTCCTGTCTTAATGAGAAGTTGATAGCGCTGGTACACTTAGGAAAAATACGTACAAGCTCTCCTCTCCTCTCCTCTCCTCTCCTCTCCTTGCACCTCCCCGATCCATGTGCTGGAATGATTCCCTAAGCAAATTGAACTACTCTTCAAGCAATCTGCCATATTTTAAAGGCATTTTAGAGTCTATATCAGTCACTTTTGGGTCCTCTCAGTTCTCAGCCTTCCTTACAGCATATATACCATTGCCATCAATCATATTAAATTATTCCCATTTTAAATATTACTACACCCCTCGCAGCTACTCTTATTGTTCATCTAACTTTTCCCAAGTTTTAACTTTTCTGTCTTATTAAAATTAGATACAGCTTGGAAAAAAAAGGTCCGTTTAAATTATCTCCCTGCCATTCCTTATACTGTATTTTTAGCACCCAAATGGAACTACTAAGATAAGTAGAGGTATGCTAGTTTTTTTTTTTTAATATGCTGTTTCAGGCTATTATTCTTTTGAAGGAGGAAAAACAACAGTACTTTGCATTTCATCTCTTGGTGGCAATTAGAAGCTCAACAGATAACTCAGAACTAGACCCTCTGTTTGATCCATTCTCAACCTAGTTCAGAGGATAGTTGCAGTAGGATTAACACTGGAGGTGAGCAAAGTACCTTGGTTATCTTAGCTCTTGGAGGAAAGGTAGGATATACACCTAACAGCAGCTACAATTATGAAGTTCCTCCCTTCTTTGAAACCAACAAGTTTTTCTTTAATTATGCAAAAAGACTGCCCTCAGAAGCATTTTGGTGAAATGGATAAGTCTTGTCTGCTATATTCTACATAAGATAAAAAACTTAATATGTGTAAATCATATTGTGAAATCTATAGTATTCAATAAAAATATGTATAGAAGCAGACCTTATGAATACGTGGTTAAAATAAGTTCCAGGTTTGGGTGAATGTAGGATGCTATTTAATGTTTATCTCCATCTTTCTGTATTTATCTCCATGACAAAAAATAAGTAAAACAAAACAAAAAGAGTGGTTTAAAAATCCAGTAAAAGTCATTCAGGACTCCATGTTTGTATTTGATACATGCAGCTAAACAGCTGGAGAGCAGGTTTGAAAGCACTTTATGTGGTAAATAGGACTTTTGTCAAAGACTGCATTGAACAGCGGGTGGACTGAAGTGATAAAAAAATGGCCTCTTCTAACTCTGTGGCTCCTTCTGTCATTTCAAATGCTTGTTTAAGTTCAGCTAAATGAAGGCTGTGCACATTTACTTGAGAGTACATGTCACTCAACTCAATGGAATGAGCTTTGGAGTAAACATGCATAAGACACTAAAAAATGTTGATGTACAATAATTAAGTAAAATAATAAATATCTAAAAGCAATCTGTTGTGGTTCATCATGCCAGCTCTGCTGGCATTTGAGTCAGATGAGTCAGATGAGATGGAGGGGGTGCCTGGGTTACTACTGGGGCCTGTGGAAGGCTCTGAGGAACAGGAGATCTCAGAGCAGGATGCAGAGCAGGGCCCATCTACTCATGCTCAGGTGTAGAGACAGCTATTTTGGGGCCCTGAGCTGAGCGAGGGGGAGGAACAGCTGGGGCTTGTCCCAGACCCACAGAGAATTGTGAAGAGGAGAGCAATGCAGGACTGAGGGCCAGCTATCCAGGAAAAGGAGATGTTAACAATCCCCTCCCTGGCTGGGATATAAGGAGGAGGGGTGTGGAAGGCGTGGTTGTCAGAGACAACTGAAAATATTCCAGAAGAGTTTCCTCTGGTGGATTCCTTGCCAGGATTTCCTTGTCACTATCCAGGTTGGCCAGAACTCTTTGTGTTGGGATTGAAACAGGGGTGGGATTCTACGGTTCTGTCCGGTTCTATAGAACCCCTTGATAACATTCTAAGTAGCTTGGAGAACTGGTAGTTAGAAGCAATCTCCGTTTGTTTTTTTCCACCCTTATTACATTCTTGGCAGACAGCCTAGACTTCCTGTCTCTGGAGCTTCTAAGGCTTTCTTAAAGGGGAAGGGTTGTTTTAAGATTTTTACATGCTGTTGGGAGGAAATACTTCCCTGGACAATCATCACTTTGAAGAAATCATTGAATAATGAAGCAAAGCTTTTAGTGACAGGGAACCAAGGTGAGTGACATTCAGCAAGGCTTCTTGGCTAGCTAGAAAGATTAACATTCAAACATGAGTTTACATACTCTTTCTGAGTTT
>AZIM01003365.1:22604-34535 GCA_000516915.1 Ophiophagus hannah | reverse complement strand
TTAAAAAATTTGAATCCCACCCCTGACTTACCCTCTTCATTATAAAGAAAAACAGATCTGAGGAATTAGCCCTAAAGGAAAAGAAATATATTATTTGACAAACTTTGATGTTTTTTCTTATGCTCATGATATACTGCATTTGGAGCAGAATGTTCAGGAAAGATGTCCCCCCATTATCTTCCTCCCTTTTCTTCAATAGGAGACTCATGGAAACAGAAAAGCCCATAATCAAGCAGCTTTAATTGATACTGAGTTTTCTTTCCTTATGGAGAAATATATTCCATTTTGCTGAATAAGGTATGCTGGTTTTAGATTGTAACCAAATTCATTTTTGAAGAAATTGTTCTAAGGCCATCAGAAATATTGGCCCCATTCATTGAAATGGAGGACTTTCACATTTCCTATTCACATATGATAGGTTGATAGGTATGCCAAAAGTCTGACAAAATATAAAAGAAACTTCATAATATTGAAATGATGTCTTTAAAAAATGAACCTTAGATCAGAAGTCAGCCAAGTTAAAACCTGAGAGAAGAACATTTTTTTTATTCTTCATTAAATATATGCAGGTAAAAAGGACTGTCATCATCAACCATAATGACACTGAATATGTTCTGTAGGCAAAAGATCCCCAGGTACATTGTCAAATATGTCCAATGAAAAATATCAAGGGTCCATTAAGAGCAGAAAATGCCACCAAGATGGACAAATTGACTGATTGCATGCAAGAACCCTTGTACTATATGGAAAGGTCATGGAAGAGTGTCCAGTCTGAAACCCAGACATCATCCTTTTAAAAAGAAACTATGTTAGAAACCTGTTGTCAGTTTAAGTAGGCAATAGGAAATAGCCTGAATTTGGTACAAATTATACCTTGTTTCCAGAGCATGTATTTCTCCAAAGATGCAGTTCCTTACACCTGAAAATTTGAACAAGTATAATTAATTCTCTCTCTCAGTTTTTTTTTTAACTTTCATAAAATTCTTCCAAATACTTCTAAGGCCCATGGGAACAATTTAGGGATCTATGATTTCCAGTTAAGAAAGCTTATAATCTAATTCCTTTAGCAGAAACCCTCACATTTATTTCCATTTTTTCAGCAAATAACAAGCAAATAATTGTTATCAATAATCTCTTATATGTTGAAAGTGTAGTAGATATTCAAAACATTTCAAAATTCACCTGTAATGTATTTAGGGTTCCCTGTATTTTAAAAAGGGTCTGTATCTATTTCTGTACCCAAAGAATAGCAGAGCATTAATGAAGAAACAAAAATAAATAAGGGTATATTGTAGAGGTTTTGAAGCAAGAAATTGATTCAGAATCAGGAGGAAGCTCCTCTTAATGCATGTTCAGTTGATTTATTATTGCTGTTCTCCAGGAGCTTACAGAAAAATACATTTCCATCTATCATCCTCTTTCAAACGGTTCAGGGAAATCAAGTTTTATGCTAAAGCAAAGACATTCTTGATAACAACCAACTCCCTAAACAAAACAATGGGGTGTAAATCAAGTTAGCCGGATCACATGAGTAAATCTATTGAGCTCAGGTTACCTCACTGCTACAGACAGCAGTCCTCTACTGGTGTTCATTGCTTATTCAACATTTTGTATTGCAAAGACACCTGAAACAGCTTGTGCTCAAGTCTGTCTTCTATTCTTAGCAGGACTTGAAAGAACTTTAGGAGGAAAATGGAAAGCAAAGGAAAAGGAAAAGGAATTCAGTGATGCCTGCATAAAACAAACTTAACATTGACTAAAGAAGAAGGCGACATAGATGAGTTTAAAGCTGGGTTTAGTCTTGCAGTTTTTAATATATATATATATTTCTCCTTGCCTATCCAGCAATTAATTTTAGAATGCAGAATTAGATGTCCCCTTAAGGAAAGAACTTTTGAGATGCATCATGGATCACTATTAAAAAAAAACAAAACAGAATGTCATCTTCCAATGATATCCCATCAGAAGACCCTAGTTCAGTTATAGGGACACAGGATTGTCCTGTCTTCTGATATGCCTCCTTATTTTTGGATGTCTCCAGGATAAATAGACAAATCTCATTTTGGGTCCTATCGATAAAATTATACCTGTAACTTGATGTCAGGGAATAGAGGAGATTTGTTTCAATTCAGATGTATCATTTTCACCATCGGTATCTTAGAAATATACATGTGTAAATATATCTTTTTTTTAAAAAATGCCCTAAAATGTGATTATCTGGTTTAATGAACTATAGTGAAATTGCAGTTTCCCAGGGGGAAACACATTCCAAAGGGGAGGTGAGACAAAAGGCAGCAAAGCTCAGAACTGGACAGGAGAGTAAATAAATTAGGATAACTATTTCCTAGAATTTCCTAGGGTTTAATCCTTCAGAATAAGAGTAGCAAAGTTTTAATCTGGCAACATTCTATCAATCGTAGGTAAGAAAATAAAGATTTAACTTTGGCTGGATTGTTTTGTATCATTTTTGGGCGGGCCTTACTTCAGATCAAGTTATCCTAGTCCCATTTACATCTGTCTGTATCATCAAGTTCAGGAGGAGGAGAACACTGTAGATCCTGTTGGCCAAGAACCAGGAGAAGAACAATTTCTGCTTTGATACCCACCCTCTGAAATATCATTTCCCCCAAGAAAGATTGGCCCCAACCCTACTGGCCCTAAAATGTGGTTGTACCATTGAGTCTAGGGATCCCATGGAAGTGTGGAGCATGTTAAATGGTTGTATTGCATGTAAGTTCAGAATCCCTGTGTTTTGCTTATTGTAATTTAACTTTTGTAATTGTATTTTTAATGGTTTTGTGTTTAATTATTTTGATTGTTTGGTTTGTAATTATGTGTGCCACCCAGAATCACAAGCATTAAATGGGCAGCTATATTTTACACTAAATAAATAATAAACAAATAAATTGTGCATTTAATTCTATCAAAGTGAATAGTTACACGGTGTTCAAATGAATTTTGTAACTGCAAGATCTGGTTACATATGTTTCCTTCATATTTTCTTCTGCACCATGCTATTTGGGTGTGAGTCTTTGAGCAGGGACTACCATCTTTAATATGTATGAAAGTTCAAGAGGAGTCATTCTGGCTGAAGATCAGGGTGAAATGGTGTCAATTAAATAAATTATCAAGAAACTTAAAATCGAGGTCTTCAATTTTTCTTCTACAAGAAAAGCCTTTTTAAATTTACCATAAAAGAATCATTTCATGAAATTCATAGATTAACAGAAGATTCTATGACATTAAAGTTTGCATTAAATTGTCAGCAGAAATGCAACTGAAAATAGACAGTTCCCAGATTTATAATGTAATCTTTAAGGCATTAAACCCTATTCTCATATTTAGCAAAGACACTACTTTAAAAAAAAACCACCAGCTTCTCATTGACAGCTTTGGTACAACTGACTCCAACAATATTTTTAATTTTCTGGAGTTGGCAGTTGCTCAAAATGTACTTTTAGCCAATTTCTCTCAGCTGCAAGCATTCTCCGCAGGGATGGTGCTTGCTCATTTTGTTTTCTTTGTTCTCCTGGGATACTTGGACAAGAGAGAGAAGGAGAAGGCACACAAGAGGTAAAGAGAACATAATTCTGAAAATCTGAGTTGATATAAATTGTCATTCTGACAACTACTCCCGAAAATTGTAGGAAGAACTTTGAAAAGTCAATCTGTTCCAAAGCCTCATCCTTTTAAATGTGGCAGTAGCCTGTCAACTCCCAGCCTGGTCACAGGAATTAAACCAAATGAGGTGATATATAAAGGGCACAGCTGAATCAAAAACTGTGCCACTAGTCACAGTTGGGTTTGGCTTTAGTTTCATTAAAATTTAATTGGAATCAAAGTCTGCCGTCACAGTGCACATAAAGTATTTCCTGTTCTTTCTGCTTAAAAATCAGAAGTTCATGGATTGGAAAATTAGCAAAGAGCATGTTTACACTCTGCTCCCTATTACAAGAAGTGATTATTTGATAAACAATGAATCACAGCCAGAAAGGAATGCCAACATTTGTTGACAGATTCAATTATGGATCTTCATGGATTGTGCCTCATTCTTTTAGAGTGGAAAAGAATCTTATGTTTTAGTTTAGGAAATTCTCCTGAAATTAGCACGCAATATGTGACTATGCCATTGTCTTTGATGTCAAAGGAGACTCCAAACAGAAAACAATAAGATTCTATGGAATTAAATGATTGGGATTGCTACAGGTATAAAGGGCTGGTTCACACAAACATGACAACCACATTATTTATGCCAATTTGACTTAAGTAAACTTCATTAACAGAAGCTAAATGTCTAAAAAAAGCCATCAACATACACTTTGTTTGGGGTGGTATCCAAGTTCCATATGTGGTGTTACATTGACTATAGCCCACTGATGTGGAAATCAGTCCTCAAGATTATAGAGAGGGATTCTGTTTTGGGCCAGATGGAAAGGAAGTGACTCAATTTAAGTCTTGGTTCAAAGTGAAGATTTTGAACAGAATATTTACAATGGGTGGCAAATGAAAAAGTAAAGCTCAATATCTGAAAAAAAGAGGACCCAGTCACTGAAGGGTTTTAATCCTACCAATTGATTGCAATTCCTTTAGATAAGTGAGATGAGTTAGATGAATTACCCCATGAAGAAAAATGTACATAGAAAAGCTTAAATGTAATTTTACATAAGCTTTAGTTATAGCTTTTCTCTCCGTGGAGAATGAGAAATACCCATAGGCAAATTCAAGGGATTGCACTCATGTTGAAAACACCAAGGTGCTTCCTGGTTGAAAGAATTAGCCAGTGACATCACCATGGTCCACCAGGGGACTTTCAGTTGGGAGTTCCCTTTATGTCCCCATTAATGTGCTTATTGAAATGATATCTAGCTATCTGTTTTTGAACTGCTAGGTCAGCAAGAGCTGGAGTAAATAACAGAAGCTTGCGTTCTCATGCAGCAGCACTTGGGTCACTCCTTTCAAGAGGTGAAAAATTCAATTAAAGGGATGAAAATGATGTTGACATTGTATGATTTTTCATGCAAGTGATACAACTTACTTGTTTAAAGGTCATAAAGCAAGTGCACTGTTGCACACATATTGCTATTTGACATAATTGCAGTATGGAATAGATGCCACTGGAACCACAAGTACAAACTTCCATCCTAGCAGCCCTAGGTATCTGATAAGGATGTCAAGTGGAAATCTTTAAGTAGCTAGGTTTCCTCAGTAATGAGAGATTTGTGTCACTTAAAAAAAACACTGAATCTCCTAAATATGTAGAACTTGTTTGTGATTGTTTGAACTATCCTTCAGTTTCCTTTGATAGCTTTCTACATTTTTTTTTCAAGACAGATCTGGTGTTAATCATTCCCAGAAAAAAATAAGTCAGCTGAGCACTGTATGTCATTGTATTTATTATTGATTTGATCAATTTAATCGATCAAATCCATCAAATCAATATAGGTGCCCATATCAACCAATTATTGTAAACAGCTTGCAATTCTTAAAAAAAAATTAAAATAATAAATACATCCAAATAAATTAAATCAAATCAATCATTATTCAGTCATAGACCAGCAAATAACACACAAGATTAAGAAAAATATAGTTATTCTAAATCAGAGGTGTCAAACTCATGTCATCATGGTGGTGTCACATGATGTATCAGGACTTTTTCCCCCTTTGTTAAACCAGGCATGGGCATGGCCAGTGCGTGACACATCCAGCCCATGGGCCGAGAGTTTGACAGCCCTATTCTAAAATACCTAAAAAGGTTTAGAGTTAATACTACTGTGTAATGTGCAGACTGTAGAATAACACTTGGCTGTTGTCAAAGAAATAAATCAGACTGAACCAATAATAACATCTTAAGATAAAACACATTGGAATGGCAATGATACTTATTAAAGAGTTCAAATAATAACTATTGGTGAACACCTGAATCGAGAGGACAATACAGAATAACATATTCCATTGATTCAATTATTCCTCCACTATATGGACACAGTCTCTGTTCAAAGGGGATTTTTTTGATATCTTCCTTCAGTAACAGCTATTGGGAGGGCATAAAATCTGACTAGTGATAAACCCTTCTGAATGCTCGGATCATAAGATATCTAGCTGGTTAGAGAAGATGTGCAGAGTGGCTCAAGAGGTGTTTCTGGATAGAGCTGGAAAGTCTGGTCATCGCTCTAAATCAATGGCCCCCTGTTTCAGAACAGCTAGTACTCATTCATAGCCCATCAAAGTGACAGCTGGCCATGAAAAGCCATAAAGTTGCAATTTGGCATGTATTGGCTGGCTCTGGGAACACTGGAAGCTAACAGTCATAATTATAGGGGCCACACTGACTGGAAAAAATGAGAACTTAAGCCAGTAGGAGAAGATGAAAATTCAGACAGACGTTTCAGTTTTAAATAGGGCACTTCGTGGTGAAGAACAATATCTGAAACACAGTGAGGTGCTTGAAAGATGGTTCTTAAAAATTTGAGATCAAGCACAGCTGAGCACAACTGAGCACCAAAAAGGAGCTGTGTTTCAATCTTAGCTGAGAAAACATTAGTTACTGTGGGTATATGCCAGAGGTGGTATTCAGCAGGTTCTNACCAGTTCTGGAGAACCAGTAGCGGAAACTCAGAGAACTGGCAAATACAACCTCTGACTGGAGATTTTANCCACCAAGCCACACCCACAGAACCAGTTGTAAAAAAAATTGAATCCCACCACTGGTATATGCTGAGAAGAATATAAGATTGGTAAATAAAAGGTTTGTAAAACCAACACTGTTTTTTCTGCATTTAAAGTAATATAGTTGAGATGAGATTTATGATTGTCCATAGCTTGGAAGACAACAATCAGTTATGTAAAGATCTTGAATTACTTTATTAGATTGTTAATTATTTATCAGACATGGATTTTAGGGCATTGTGCAAAAACCATGAGCTTGGTTTTACTGTAATTAATTTCTGGGCATTCTTTTTGGCAGTGTTCAGCTAGTATATGGAACACCCATTTCAGGCTAATCTGTATTTGAGAAAGTAGCACAGCATCATCTCTGTACAGAAGAGCAGTGACGTGCCTATTTCATAATTTTGGTGGGTGAAAAGGTGGGCTATTCAGTGTAAAATGTTAGCCCACCCATCTCCTAGAAGAATGAAATATTTCCTTGGATGAGAAATTTTTTTAGAGGGAGAAAGCAGCCCCCACCTTTCTTAATAGCCCTCANNNGATGTCAGCACTTAAGAGATAAAGAGATATCTAGCTCTATTCATAAGCAAATTCCCTCACCCAAGATCCAACAAAGGTAGGATTAGCCCTCAGCCACAATAGGAATTGCCCAAAGCCCCTTCATTGCATCATCTCAGTTGCACCACCCCTAGCAGTTCAAACTTCAACCAAACTTAGCTTAGACAAACATCTAAGATTTGTACATGGCCCCATGGGAGTCTGACAACACAGCCAATATAATTCATGTTCTTGCTCAGGAACAGGAAATTCAAGTGCAAAGCCCAAGAGAAGGTATTAAATGTCCTCCACTGTCAACTCCATGTGGTCAGCTTCCCAGAACCCATGTGGTTCTGCTTCATCATTAAACCATCTTTCCAATCAGCCTCCATGTGTCCAGTGTCTTTCTTCTGGCTTGGAACTGAACCAGATGGATATTTCTTCCAATATCAGTTTGTCAAAGAGAGAATTAATATATAAATATATACAACAACCAAGATATTTCATCAGTTAATAGGAAAGCTAAGAGCCTGTGGCCTTAGCACATTTAGAGCCCCAGTCTAGTTTTTAAATCCTTGGGAAAAGGATGTAATCCTTTTTAATCCAATCTATTGTCTAAGGAGAGAATATTCCACAGAGCAGGGACTAGAACAAGTTTCACCAAAGACCTGTCTTCAAGTCTCCACCAGTCAACACTGCAGGATCTACAGTATGCCCAATCTGCTAGCTCAAATAGGATGGGTAGAGATTCTTGGAAAAAGTTATCCCTTAAGTTTGTCATGTGATCACCTGGGAAAACACTCAATTTTCATTCTAATTAGCTAGCTGAGAAAGAATGAATGGTGTTTATACTTTCATATAGCATGCCTCATGAAGGCAGGGACAAAATTTAGTACTGTATAAACTAATCTGACTGGAAAACAAAGAGAAAGAAATGGCTTCTTGAGCCATGCTGGACTAGGCAGGCTTGGACCTTTTGAAGATGTTCTAGATCAGACCCAGACTACTGAAGTATTCCAGACTAAGCTAGAATTGAACCATTACAGAGTGGTCCATGATCCATCAAGGGATGGATAGATCAGGACATTGTGGAATTCTATGCAGAGACAAAATAACATCTGCCATGGTATCATGTTTCAAGAAAGATTTAGACTGAAGAAGACAGTGTCCTGCCAATTGGAAAAGTGGCCAGCCATGTGAAATTAACAACCTTGCTTAAGGCTAAATGAAAGGGAGGTTGTAAACAAAGCTATGCACACAGATAGCTTCAAGCTTAAAATAATCTCCTCATGTCAAGCACAGAAGGGTTAACTGAGAAATACTGGCACAAGTAGCAATAAATCACTGCTGTATTTCTATTCTGTTAGAGCCAAAGAAGGAAGATAATGAAGAATGGAAAAATCCTTGTTTAACTGCCTTAATTGAATACTTCACTTGAAAACTAAATTAAGAAACTTGCAACTATCTCTGTTACAAATAAAAGAAAAAGAGATCTTTTACCAACTGCCTGATCATTTCCCAAGAAACCCAAACTTCATGACAGGGAGACAAAAGCATATCATATTGTTGTGTCATTTTCTTTTCTTTTAGCTAAAACAAATAGGTGTGTGGTCTTTTGGTCAAAAGCATAGGGAAATTCCTATAGAGGTTTGCCTTCGAAGTGAGAGCAGAGATCCAATCTGCATTTCTGATTATTTGTGAGAAAATCAGCCAGAGCGGATCACTTTGAAAGGAGTGTGACTGGTGGAATAAAATAAAAGTTTGAGATTTTGGGGGGAGGTCAAACTCTGAGCCTGAGGGGAGGGCCTGAGAAATTCGTTAAAGGGAAAGAGGAAGAGTTTGGTCAGAGACCGAGCAAATGGAAAGTCTGAGAAATTCCCCCACTGAGAGATCCCCTTAAGAAGCTGGAAAAGATCCGAGAGAAGCCCTTAGGAGAAATTATAAAAGGGGGAGCTCTGCCACACTCCGAGCTAACTCCGAGCCCAAGAAATTCCTTAGGGAGAGATTCCTTAGGAAAAGTTCGGTCAGACTGAATCTACAAATGCAGTGATTCACTTAACAACACTGGCAAGAAAAGTCATAACATAGGGCAAAACTCATTTAATAAATTTCTCACTTAGCAACATAATTTTGGGACTCAGTTGTGGTCGTAAGTGGAGGGCTACTAATGTTATCAAATTGAGTACTCTTCTATTTACAACTATAGTATACTCTCTGAACTATTAAGGAGGGACTGTCTTCACCCTCTTTCTCTCACACATAATATCTGGACTTAGTTGCCTCTTACTAAGTGGTGAAAAAAATAAAATTTTCCTGCACTCCAGGAAAAACCAAGTGCATAGGTATAGAATAGAAGTTACCTCGCTCAACTGTAGTAACTGCGGGAGGGATCTAGGTGTCCTGGTAGATCACCATTTAAGTATGAGTCAGCAGCCTGCTACAGCTATCAAAAATGCCAACACAGTTCTAGGATAGCAACAAGATAATAGAAAATAATAGTACTACTTTGTGTTGCATTGGTGAGACCACGCTCAAAATACTGTATCCAAGCCTGGTCACCATGAGTCAAAAAAGATGCTGAGGCCCTAGAAAGAGTGCAGAGAAGAACAACAAAAATGATGATGAGTCTGGAGGCTAAATCATACAAAGAATGGCTAAGGGAACTCAGAACTTCATCTCTTCCTTCCCCACCTCTCTCAGAATGTAATTCCAGTTATAGACCTAGTTTATTGTCAACCCTCTTGTCCTCATATTCCTTCTCCTGCTTTTAGCATAAGAAAAATAGTGAGATGTGTTGAGATATACAGTTCTTGATTAGGCACTTAAATGCTTTGGTTTTCAAACTGGTAATTTATGCTCTACACAAGTCCAAATGAGAATTAAAAAACCCTTTCTAATCAATGTTGTTTGATATGAATGCAATATATGATGAGTGTAATAATACACTCAGAACCAAAGAAACTAATTTGCATGTGAGCTTCCAAGGGAAATATAGAAAAGACATTTTGCCCTAATTAGTAGCAAACAACAAAATAAAAAACACACCACCTGGTGGAATGGAGGGGGGGAATCATTAAACCAAAATGGAAGTAATTTCTGTAGTTTTCAGGTAATATCAGGACATTCCCAAGGAAGGCAAAACTGAAGGAAATACCTTACTGATTCCCCTACAGGTTTGAAGTTTGTATGTCCTGAGTAGTGGGGGTAGAAACCATGTTACAATGTAGAATTCCCATCCTGTTGAAAACAATCAATGATAGCACTGAAACATTTGGGGAGGGGGAGAAGGAATTCACATAAATCATGGTGACAAAATGAGAAGTTCTCAAAGAAGTGTGTAATTTCTTACAGGGGGAAGGGGGATAAGTATATTTTCCGACAGTAGTATTTAGTAAAACTAAAATAGCCCATTCAAACATCCCCCAAAACACACAGAACTCCAAATACTGCCCTCAATAACATTTGTTATATTATATTGTGACCCACTGGATCATAGTAGACATATATATCATTTCTATAATGGGCCCCATTACAATTTTATTATTGTGGCTTTATTTATATATATAAAACTCTGTTCTAGGACCAATAATAAAACTTACTTGCTGTAAAAATAGTTTGATACTTTTTATAGTGAATGAATGTGATTGCCTTCTCTTGTTCTGCCTAGTGGTCTCCACACACAGAATAAGAATGGGAACCACAGTGAATCTTGGCATTATGAGGAACAAGAGTATATTACAAAATAATACTTGAGTTTGCAGTTCATTCAGTATTGCATAGTGATTAAAGTGTTGAACTATATTCACATTTGTATACCATCATAGAACCTAATTAAATAACTTCTTTATAGGAAGAGTTTTTACAAACTATATAAAACTGTTTCTTAAATATGTGTGTTAAGGAACGTATCTACATTCCTTCTAATTTCTGTGGAAGTGAAAAGGTTCATAAGTTGGCTTAGTCTGTATCAATTATTACCTTTCAGTGTTGATTGCTACTCTACGATATTGTTGATTGTGGGGATAAAATTAGAGGAGAGAATCGTACATACAAAGTTCTAGAAGAAAGGCAGGATATAAATCTAGCAAATAAACATATTAAAGATCAGCTAAACATAACACTAAAATCTGTCATCATTATACGCACATCACATAAACACACAGAGAGACACATATAGAGACANAGAGACACATATAGAGACAATTTGCAACTTTGGATAGTCTATAATATGAGGACATGGATATTAGGATCTGAGTACCCTTTTACTTTGAATATTAATGGGACTCTGTATATATGTAACCAATTTTCCTTTGAATTTGTTATCCCACTGGAAGGATACAGAATCTTCATTCATATGTCATGTTCTCATGCATAGCAGTTACCAGTAATCTGTCTTGGGAGAGATTATCCACACTTCTATAATATATAACAAACTAAATGTCCAAGGAGCAGTGGAATGATGTGCTTGTTTTTCATGATGAGAAATGTCATGAAACAAGAGCTTTTTCCAAATGCTGGCTGAGAACATTTGTAAATACTGAGCCAGTTTTGAAATGAATCATGGGGAGCTTCCCCAATGCTAGATTCCACTTAGCTCAGGGCACATAGAGTACAATGTATTTATTTCAATTAACTACAGATAAGACTTAAATTTAAGGAAACTAATCCACGAACCACTTCCTGTTGTGAATATTTACCAACTAGATAACAGATAACAGATAATCAGAG
>AZIM01003365.1:9824-20027 GCA_000516915.1 Ophiophagus hannah | reverse complement strand
TGTTTCCTGCATATGTTTGTTAGTTGGTTGGCAAAAAGGACATCTATTTTTTCTGCTTGATTGGGTGGCCTATAATATACACCTATGGCCATGTCATTCTTTTTTTCTTTTATATTGACTCATATGCATTCTAGGAGGTTTTCATCTTTAGTTTCATGTATTTCTGTAGCAATATTGAATGGCTTGGAAAGTATGGAAAGGGAACACAGAAAAAATAATAGCCTGTCCTTGCAATTCTGAGTTTTGCACAGCCCCAGTCAAGTGGTACAGATAGTAACAGATTGAGAAAAACCGTATGCATTTTATTTGTGGAGTAAGTTCAGGTATGATACTTAAATCTGAAACATTGGGATCAGAATTTCCATTGCTAGCAAGGTGTTTGTTAAAAGTCAGTCCAATTTTACAACTTGTTTTGTCATGGTTGTTAAGTGAATCATGCAGTCATTAAGTGAATCCTACTTCCTCCATTGATTTTGTTTATAAGAACTGCCTTGGTAGGTCACAAATAGTAATCCCATGATCCCAGATTGCTATAACCATAGTGAATACACACTGGTTGCCAAGACCCCATATTTTGATAAGGGGGATGCTGCCATGGTCATAAGTGAGAGAGGTGGTTGTAAGCCATTTTATTCAGTGCTGTAACTTTGAATGTTGTTAAACAAATGCTGTAGGTTGAGGATGACCTGTTATCATTTGACTTATCTAACTGATGTACAGCTGAAAGCTGGTTAATGACGCAAATAGATGGTTATGAAACTAACAGAATGAATCTGAATTATATTTTCAGAAATTCTCTCCCCATCATATTTTATTCTAATATGTTTCCAGCTGAACTTCCTTTTTTATCTCAGTTAATTTCCTTCTTGTGCTGTTGAGTTTCTATCCCATGCTGAATGTCACTGTGAATATCCATCGCAGTATTCTAATGCTTCCTAGAGATTATGAGTCATCATTAATAAAAGCTATTGCAGCAATAGTGATCAAGAGGTGAAATCAACAATTCTGTTCATAGAAAATCTCCTACCAGGAGGGTTTCCTTTCTACTGCAAACAGCATACCAATGTTCCTTTCTCTTAATTCTTAAATCAAGTGATAAAACCAAAAAGTGTAACAATGTTTTGGGAGAAAGTCTAAGAAATCTATAAAATTCTGAAATATTATAGGAATCTTATCCAAGGAATGTTATATGCCATCGAAAGACAGAAAGCCCATAACCAAGATTAACAGCAACTTACATTTATGTGGACTTCTGACACTTCCATCTATAAACTCTAAACATACTTGCTTCCTGAAAAAATATCTGATTTTAAATATTTTGTATAGTTTTAATCAGATAATCAAATCTCTTAGATGTCTCCTCTACAGAGAAACCTCTGTAGCAATTTTGCTTGAAGACAAAATGATGACTAAAAAGAGGTACTGTTTAACGCAAAGGGAAACAACTTATGAACTTTCTTATTTCAGGTGAGATCAAAGAAAATGTATGTATTGTAGACACTTCTTTTAGCACCTGTCCATAGCATGAAATCTACCTGGTAATCAAAAGCACTTCAGGTTAATAAATATTGCATAGACTTTTCCTTGTGTGATTTTGTCTGAGATGACATTTGGATATAAAATCAAGATTTTCTACTGACGTTTTTGTTCTCGTTGGTGAAAAACACCTAAGTGACCCTAAGATATTTCATGAATACCTATTTCAGATACTCCTCAGCATCAGCTTTAGATCACAGGAAAATTTTGTATGGAAATTTACACTCAGTTGTTGAAATATGTTTAGAATAATGAAATTGTCACATCTTTGTGGCTTTTTAAAGTGGTTCTCCTTTGTGGTGAAATGTGTATTTGGATTGTTTTCCCTAGACCAGGAAACTGAGAAAGACTAAGTTGTGATTTTTGCTGGCCAAAACAATGTCTAATTTTGATAAGTGAATGGAATCCATGAAATATAATAGGAAGGGCTTCCTCTCCAATCCACACTCCACACCGCCTGAGGCTTTTTTCTAGAACTTTTTGTCCCTCATTTGAGCTTGATTTTGTTCACTGTTGGATCACAACTGAAGGCCTAATTGGTGGCCTAAAGCCCAAATTAAGCTAGAATGCTTCAGAGTGAAATCTGACATTTTAGAATCCAACCTGGACTGTAGGTACTCAATTACATAAAATTCAGTTCTGTTCAATTTTAAATAAATAGACCTAATTAAAATTTAGGATTCAATTTCAAATATTTTGAATAAATCAAGTATTCACAATAATTGATTATCATTTAGATGGAGTGGAGTGGGAGTTAGAGATGAAAATGATTTACTAGCTATAGTTTTGCTGTAAAGAGTCTCTTGAAACTAGCTATAAATCTTGTTTCCTAAAATGTGTGTATCTTTGCCACCATACACAATGAAATTTTATTTTGTTATTGGTAACCGGAATTGTATAGCAATGTTTTATGTAAACCTGAGCAGTATTGTTGAAAAAACCTGCTGCTTTTGCAGCAGGTTTCTTGAACTACCTCAGGTTGTTAACCTAATTAAATCTCAAGAGGATTTATAAGGTTAGAAAGATGAAAACGCCCAATAAATTAATGGGAGACTATTGTGCATGACAAAAGCAACAATAATGAATAACAGGCCATTTTGCAAATACATCCCGGCATGAGAGCAAATGTGTCTCAGTCTATGCTTGATGGATATAGAGATATACATAGTGGATTTGAAATACAGAATAGTTACAAAATGAACCTTCAAATCTTGTTTATTAACCTGCTCATAACTGGAAAGATTTATTTGAATATGAGTAAAGAGAGTTGACTATTGCTTATATTCTCCTTTTCATCATTGCTGAAATCTCAACAAAGTTTCGTGGCTACTACTTTTCCTTACACAAATGTGATTCCAAAGTCTGCCCCTATTAACAATGTCCTCTGATCCAGGAGGAGAAAATTTTCTTCCTCTCTTAGAACTTTATCCAAGAAGAACCTTTGAATGTTTTTCCATCTCTGTGTTTGCCAATTTTGAAGAACAGAATTTAGTTGAGAAAAGAAACCAAATTGTATGAAAAGCTAACAGATGACAGGATCTATCAAGTTAATGTATACATACATTAAAATAGGATAAGAATACTATGTAAGAGATGAACAGATAGAAGAAAGAAAGAAAATTGGTATCTCAGAAACACAAAGCTCACTAGATCAGCAGTAAAGCTATTGCATCTTCAAGGTGAAACAGACAGATTCAGTGATGAGATACTGCAGAGAAGATAAATGAATTATTTGCATCTGTCATCAGAAAGAAGGCTGATGAAAAATATACCTCACCACTTTTTTTCTCAGAAGAAATATCTGAAATATTTCTAAAAGTGGTAGCCAGGCAGCAATATCACAGAATCTGATTTCAATAACTTCTGAAATACTTATAGATAATTTTTGAAGGGCACCTACAATTTCTAACATTTCAGATGACAAAATATGGAAATTCTGTCATAGGCAAATATATATTGGGGACCAGAAGCACATGAGTCTGCTTTTTCAGTGACTATTTCTAATAGGACTTACTTTTGAGTTGATAATGATAGAACTATTGTATATCTATATTTATTTATGTTAATTTCCTCTGCCTTTCTCATTTCCTTCCTTCACTTTATTTATCCCTCTTTTCTTTTGTCTACATTGTCTCATTTTCCACTCTTGACATGTAGATTGTTTACTTCTGCTTTTTTGGTTTGTGAAACTCAGTAAAAAGCCATTTACATTAATTGAACTGTACAAATAAATAACTATAATTATAATTTAATATTATAAGTTCCTAAATAAGCCAAATGAAATGGAATATTAACAGACTTATTGGGGGGGGAGAAAAGGAAGTCGGACTAAACTAGACTAGACTAACAGAACAGAACAGAATTTATTGGTCAAGTTTGATTAGACACACAAAACATTTGTCTCCTCTGCATAATATCACATAATATATAATATAATATATAATATAATCATAATATCAAAGTAATAATCATAATAATGATTTCAATAAGAGAAGGTAGTGGAACAGATGAGAAAAAAGTAACACAGCTATAATACATGGGTAAATATACTTTGACATAGGACAGTACTGTGGGTGTTCAGCAGAGTGATGGCACAAAAAATCCTTCAGAATCCTTTGTACCCATTAGAGAGCTGTGAAAATATAATTTAGTAGTACAACTAATGAAACAAGAAATAAAAGATAAAATAATGTTACTAGCAAGTGTTAACAGTCAAAAGTGATATTTGAAACAAGTGCTGGTTGGATCTAAAGTTCACTCTTTCCATCTTCCTGTAAACATTCTAAGTGCACAACCTCATTATTGTATTATCTGCATTTTCTGCCTTGGCATTTTTAATAGCCATGAACTTTTGGCATATTTCCATTACGATTATTTTCAATTACAGGATGGCAAGTAATAAACAACGATATGTTGCAATGATTTTGTTCTATTGATTTTCCTGTAAAAAGGTTCATGATTGTGCATATCTTCACTGTTTCCTCTGTTCTGTCTTCTAAATCTCTTGGGTGACAAAAACAAATGTCATTTTATAGCTATTCAAAAACCATATGAAGAAAGTTGAATCCAAAAAGTTATAAGCTGTCAAAGTGTTCCATTTTAAAAGAAAGAAATATCCAGCACTCAGGTAATCCTTTTATTTCTTTGTTCTTCACCTGTGTATCTTTCTCTAAGCCATAGCTCTGTCTCTCCATCTCTGTATACTTCTACCTATACCAGTATCTGTATCCACTGATAGCTACATAATGGCTCACTACCAAATCAGGATAGAAGTACTGAATTCATAAGCACTGTGTTCATTATGAAGCTCTTTAACATTGAATTTTTCCTGATCCTTCCAGTCATTCTTTCACTATAGTATCTGATTTACAAATGAAAAGATAAAACCCAATACAAGAAAGAATGTCTGCCACAATAAGAAGGAAGCTTTTTAAAAATAAATAAACTGAAAATGCACTGCCATTTACTTGAATGCAGATAGGAACAAAAATTATCCATATTCTTTTTTTGAAACCAACCCCTTTTTTAATTTATCCAAGATATCAATTGCAAATGCACTCAGCAGAAAATCTTGTACTATTCTTTGGAATTTAGAGAACCTTTTCATTTGTGAGACTTAACTTGTGAAATAAATTATTTTGGGTCCAGTTTAGTTCCAGTATGGTAGATTGGCCTTCACTCCTGAAGTACACAATTTGGCTGAACTGCAGCATTAATTCCTGAATTAATTAAGCTCTTGCAAGTTTTCTATCAGAACTATCTCTAGCTCAGTTTGTATCCCAATGTCCAATTCAAGCAGGAAACAACTCCTACACTCCACGTTGATTCACATTGTTGATTTTTCCTGGTTGTGCAATGAAATGCCTGACAGCAAACAACCAATCTCAGAGAACATCAAGGACTCCACAGTTGAACCCTGAGCTACATATATTCTCTTCTATTGAAAGTTATTCAGTTGGATTGTATCCTAGATGCTGGAAGCTCAAATCTTCATTGCATGGTTTGCCTTCAAATCATGCATACCTTTCAGAGGTGGCACTGAGATTATCCCACCATACATACATGCATACACACATACATGCATAAATATTGCTGCTGCAATGGTAAAAACTCCAATGGTAGTAATTGTAGCACTTTACCATAGCTTTCCAATTACACATCTTTTTTATTTATCTGTTCTTTGATCTCTTTCAGGTTATCAAGCTTTATAGGGGTATTCGCTGCTTTAGTATAACCTCTCTATTATTTTCACTATTTTGTGCTTTTGATTTAGGAGATAATTTCTATAAGCTTCTGTCTCAATTTGTATCTGCAAATAGCATTTTCATGTTATGTTGCTTAGATACTTTCTCTGAAAGTCATGGCTTAGTCTTTTTCCTTTCTTATATGCTAGTGCTATCCCCTTTTTGCTTGAAGCAAATCACTAGGTTATCAATAAAGATTGGCATCTTTAAAATTACCTCCTCTATCAATTCTAATAATGAATTGCATGTTTTCTAACTGGTTGCTTGCCATTGCCATGAAATTCTAAACCCTGTCTATTTTACATGGAAAAGATGATAGCAAATCTCAAAAAGCCATCTCTGAAGGTCACATTGTAACTGTTGCCACCAGATGTTGCAATTTTCATAGGATCACAAGCACTGCTATCTAAGGTCCAGAGGTTTTACAGCTCTAATCTCCCTTGTTTTGGGAAGAGCCACTTTTGTGGCTTAATCCAAATGCAGATCACGACTCAGAGTTGCTTTATGCCTTTTGGGTAACTGTGCGACCAGTAAATTAAATTAGTGAACTCTTTATCTGCACTCTTTCCTTTTTGTCTCTCTGTACATAAGTGGCACAAGTGATTATCTATGATTGACCTGGTCATAATTTATCTCCTTTCCACATTCCTCATCTTGAATCTCAGAAACAAGAGAGTATTACAACCACATGGCATCACTATAGCACATAAACCAACAAAACTCCTTCAAAATATCTTAAGTAAACCAGATGATCTAGAGCCCAAGGGGAAAAAGTAGGTATCATCTACAGCTTAGTATCATCTACCATTATCAGCTATCATCTAGTGCAGGGGTGTCAAACTTGTGGTCTGTGGGCCAGATGTGTCACATGCTGGCCCTGCCCCTGCCTGGTTTAGCAATGGGGGGAAAAGTCCCAATATCTCACGTGATGACACCATGACAACATGAGTTTGACACCCCTGATCTAGTGCAAAGACTGTAACATCTACTATGTTGGATGGATAGGCAGAAGACTAAGCAGAACTCCTCCATGAACAACAGCTGCTAGAAGATACTAAAAAACAGCTTAATTTCACAACACATGGACAAACTCAGCCATAGTTTCAACTGACAAAGTTAAATCCAAAACTTTACGGAATTCCTGGAAGCTTGGCATTTGGACAAATCAGCCATCAACAGAGACATAGAAATAAACTACATTTACATGCCATTCAAAAAAGATAATAATAATAATAATAATAATAANNATAATAATAATAATAATAATAATGTACAAAAGAAAAAATCAAATTAACTCCAGCAGCCAACACCTAAGGAAGCAAAGATTAACACCAAACACTCAAACAAAAAAACCAACACCCTAATTAAGGGATTACCAAGTTGGTAACCATACTCCATCAACACAAACAGGACATGCTATGATATTGAAATGGGGAAAACCCACACTCACTAGCACTGATGAAATTACCTAGTTGATTAATGAAATGCCTGCCATAAAAGACAAACCTTGCACCAAGGACTCCATCAAATATTATTTTGGTATGATCAACAAACTTCCTTGCGGCTTGGTAAAATTCAGAAATTTTCACCTATTTTTTCTAAGGTGATATTTTTCCAATCTGTCAAACAGGTCTTTTAATTTTTGTTAGATACAGCTTTTTTTTGGGGGGGGGGTGTTTACTGATCACATGACATGTAGCTCCAGAATCAGCATGCCAATGTTGGAATAGGCCATCTAGAATTTCCCTGAAGTATCCACTGTATAACTGTTGATGGTCAGATTTTAGCATCTTGCTTAGATGATTATAAAGATTGCTTTTATTGCTCTGCTTTGGTCTCATGTAAGTTCCTCATTGTGATCAGCATAACATATAAAATCACACAAAATAATATATTATAACCAGGAACACATTAGCTGATATTGTGTCTTGATTGCTGCCACAGAAAAATTGACCACAATATTAGTGATATTGTCATTAGAATGGAAACATAGAAACTCTACATAAAATGTTCTGTTGGTCTGGGATGTGGTTGCAAGATAAGTAGAATAAATGAGAGATCCCTTAGATCTCTGTAATATTATAATACAATAGAACATGAGTGATGACTTCAGTTTCTCCTAAACTGCAAGGTCAAGTCCATCAAAGTAAGAGGGGTGCCTTGCTTTGCCTTGCCTTGTTTTGCTAGTATCTACCTATCAAGAAAGTGGATGGTATGGAATTTGAGTAATACTTAAAATATTAAAATGTTGGTGACCTAACAGGAGTCAATAAGCACATTGTATGAAGAAGTGTAATTGATATTTTAATATATCTTTCAGCCTCAGCTGGGTACTGGATAAGTCTTGCATAAAAAACCATATTACTCACAAGCTTGTTGATGATGTTTATTGCAGCACTTCCAGTCCTGATAGGCAAAAATGGAGATCCTGAACAAAGTTAGCAACTGCCTCTCAGCACCTCTTATGCCATCTCTGGCCCCTCCCAGCTAGCCTGACATCCGCTGATTAAACAAACATCTCGGTGCCTCCTCCCCGTGCCTATTTCCCAATGCCTAACCCTGTTTTGCTGTTTCCCCCTTTCTGTCATGCCTTCCCTTCTGATATGCCTTTTGATCAGCTCCACACCTACCCCATGTCACCACCCTGTGTATCCACCCAACACCCTGTCTCCCTGCCCCTCTCCAATGCCCCAATGCCTCTGATGCCTCAACAAGCAGCATTTTAAACAGTCCCGAACCGCAGTTCTGCATTGCAGTTCCCATGAATGTGGCAATGCGGCATCCCAGAAGAGTGATTCCCAGGCAGGCGGTGGCTCCCAGGCATTCAGTGGCTCGCGGATCAGGAGATTGGCAGGTGCAGCGTCAGTGGGACTATCAGCGGCACACATCTGCGACACGGCACAGATCGGCTTCAGCAGCAGGAACACCTAACACCCTGGCTAGTCCCATTGAAGTGTTGGGTTCTGGGCAGGTGGCAGACCCGAGTGAGCTCCCGGAGCCTGACATGCAGCCCCCACTACCATGGATCTGCATGCAAGATAAGAGATCATATTAGAGGGTGCAGTGATAGCAGTCTCCTCCCTCCCACCTGCCTTCATTGGATGTTTGTGATGGAATAGTCATTGCAACCATGGACCCACTACACTGGTATGTGGTAACCAAGATGCTTCTGCTATAGGGTACCCCTTCCACCTCACTAGAAATTGCAGATTTCCCCCTACGTCTACAAGAATCTAGGATGTCCTCTATTTCATAATGATTGTCTCTGACAGGTCCTGGGGTTTTGAGTCATGGTTCCAGTCTTGACATATTTGCAGATTTGAGGAGGCTGCTGTGAAAGACAGGATGTACATGCTTAAAATGAGATGGTAATTGGAGCCGTACAATGACAGGATTGATTACGTGGACTACAGGAAATGGGCCAATATATTTTGGTCCTAACTTTTTAGATGGCAATCCGAAACTTATGTATTTAGTGGATAAATACAGCCAATCCCCAATAGCAAAAGGCGTATGATCGGACAGTTTTTGTCCACCTGTTTTTTATATGCTTCAGTAGCTTTGGTCAATGCCTCTTGTACTGACTTCCAGGTGCTCTGCACATTCTCAGTCCATTTGGTGACTGTTATAGACTTGTGAGACTCGGGAATAGGAAGAATCTCTAATCCATGTACTATCTGAAAAGGAGTGTAACAAGCACTCTTGTGTACAGTATTATTGTATGCTACCTCAGCAAATGGTAACATCTCTACCCAATTAGTCTGTTGATACGATATATAACATTGTAAATATTGTTCGATTGCTGCATTGGTTCATTCTACTGCTCCATTTGTACAAGGATAATACTTAACCCTTGGGATGACCCGATCAAGTGTACAAATTCCCTCCAGAACCGTGTAGTAACTTGTACTCCCTATCCAATATAATATGTCTCCCTATCCGATATAATATGTCTGGGAACCCCATGTAATCTATATATGTTTTTAATAAACAGGAACAGCTAATCCCATTGAAGTGTCGGGCTCCAGGCAGGTGGCAGGCACGAGTGAGCTCCCAGTGCCCGACAATATCTTTGGAGAAAGCGATGAAGAATAATAAAGAGAGAATAGTACAGTTTAAAGATAAAGAGATGAATATGGAAGAACCACAACAAGTGTGTGTGTGGGGGGGAAATAAGTACAAATGGGGAAAAGAGTATTATACATATTGATACATAAAAGAATATATTATAATTATAATAAGCATATTAAGGTTAGAAGTTGGAAGATAAAAACTATGTATATGTAATTGTATTATTAGGGTTAGCACTGTGTAAAAAATGTATTGACCCAGTCGTTACACTGTCAACAAAATATGTTGGTTGTTAATGGAAAACTGCAAATAAAACATATACAAAAAAGGAAAGAAAGAAAGAAAGAAAGAA
>AZIM01003362.1:46774-59123 GCA_000516915.1 Ophiophagus hannah | reverse complement strand
TTGTATAACCTCCTGTCTGTATGCAGATTTGTCGTTGTCTCGAATGAGAGCAATCACTGTTGTATCATCAGCAAACTTCAGTATCAAACATCATTTACACAAACAGGAAGCAAACCACATAATATAGCTTCTAATAAGTTCAGAAAATATATACACAAATCAATTAATATGAAAGTGCTCGTTTTAATTATATTCAAACTGAAATAACCTGAGAAGGAACTGGTCGTAAGATCTTTAGACCAATCTGTTTGTTTCTTAAATGTTCCTCTTTTGGGGCAATACCAGAACTTTAAGCTGTTTTAAAGATACAAATGAAATACTGCAACTACTCACAAGATGTTTATGTATCGGGTGAAAGGAACAAGCTATTCTTCTTCTTGGCACCCCTTGTACCCCTGAATATCTCTTCATGAGTTGGAAACAACAGTATGGAGATTATAAGGAAAGTCAATGAAAATGGATTCCACTGTTCTACTAGCAGAAGCTCTTGTTAGAACAAAGATAGCCAGAAATAGATATTAAGAAGGAAGAGATAATTAAAAATGAGTGAAAAATAAACGTCTTGAGGTACTCATTATACAGAGAGCTGGTTCAATGGTTCAAGTAGCACAGATGGGCAAGATTAAAGAGAATATATAAAACAAGAATGATTAACAGTATGAATGGCATCAAGACGAAGCTTTAGGATGCAGAGAAACAGGAGAAAAACAACTTCTTATAATTTTTCAAAGGTGCATGGATGTGCAGAAATAGAGTAACATTATAATAGGAATCCTATTTCTGGATTTCAGGCACATTGAATTTGTATGTATGGTTTCATGCATAGAAATCTTTTTATAACACCCTTTGCATTATCAAAAATCTTGGAAGGCTTCCACTTGTAAAGAATACCCATTTGAAGCACAGTTGTACATTTTTAGATTTTATATCTCTATTAGTACATCCTGAGCACAAGGCTTCAGACTTTTTACATTCTACTAGATAAACAGCTGGGAATAGGAGAAATGGCAATGCCTAGTCAAATCCAACTGCCATTTCTACAGGATTCACAATGTTAAAAAGATTCCCATAGAACACTCTTGACTGTTGAGTGGGAAAAAAAATTGAGCAAAAAAGTCAGCTTCATTCCACATATTACAATTTAAGAGCATGCACAAACTCCCGATATCTCTATTCAGCTGCATAGCCAAGACATCTCTTAGATGTGTATGTATTTCTGTATACAGGTGTAATCTTTTCAAATATGGTAGGCATTTATCAAATTCTCTTGAGAAATGTCAAACTGAGGATCGTAACTCTTGTGCAGTCCTCAATAATGACTGAAATTTGGGCAAGTTAATGTTAATGGAGGGAATTCACTCTTGCTTAGAATTTGAGTGATTCAACTAAGTTTTCTAAGATAGAGGAATATTTATTAGAACAATAGGGGAGAAGTAGTCTATTTCCTAATTAAATGTACTCCCTACTACCTTTTAATCACACAGAGAGTGGGGGTGGGTGAGAGATTTGCCTGGAGAAAATATTCAAATTTCCCTCTCTACTTTTCAGGTTAACTCTTGATAGAAAGTGTATCAGAGCCTTGTTACAAGACCTACCTACTCCTGATACTAATATATTGAGCAGACAGGAGAATCCTGTTTATGCATCTTGTATAGATGTCTAATATCTCTATCTACAACCTCCTTTTTCAATAACTAGATTCTGGGAGATGGGTCAAGGGAGCAGCACCTGCCAGTTATTTTTTCTCATATGAAGACATCATTATGTAATTAACATAAGAAAGTCTTGTGGCTTAGATTATGCTCAATTTGTACATAAAGCAAGTATGTTATTTGAAGCTAATCTACAGCAGCAGCATGTTCCTCACCCACCCAAATTATCCCAATATAAACAATCTCAGCAGGAAAGATCTAAAGATAGACCTTCTGGAAAGCTTTGGTTAATTCTTTGAAATGGCAGCTGTTCCCACTACTGTAACTGCTCACTTACAAGAACTATTCTGTATTTGTGAATTGTGAACCCTTATCAAAAGAACTGTGGAGTGAGATAGGACGGGGTTTATTTACCATAAACAACAAGTACAATAGACTTCTCTTGAAAGTCTGAAGTTCAGCTGTAAGGCTAGGTGCTTTCCCTTCACTTGTCCTACATTAGATAGTGATAATCAACATGGTATAAGAAAGAAATATTCCCATTTTTTCTCTGGAAATAAAAATCAATTTCCCAATGTACTTAAATCACTGCTGAAAATATGTTTTTTTCCATTCATCTTGCAATGGAGGCATTGTTCAATGAAGTACCTGTCAGAAGCCATTAGAACCCATATACTTTGAAAAAAATACTGCATCTCTGTTAGACATATTGAATTGTACAACATGCTCTTGTTGCAGGTATTTATCCCCAATAATCCTCCCCTTTTTAAGAAGCCATCCATTCAATAAAGTTCAGGAGCTCAAAGAAAGCCAAAGGTATTTAGTTAGATTGACAAAGTGAATATTTCAATCATTTTTAAGGTGTGCTGCAGTTAGCTAGAATTGAATAGAAAAGAACATAAAAATTTGATGCACTGAAATGTGTTTTTCTGAAATGTATTTGGAATTCAGAACATGCTTCTCTACCAAAAACAAATGGATTTCTTCATAAATGATGCAAAAAAGGCATTTTCAATTTGCAAATAAAATGGGGACATGGTTGGCATACAAATTGCAAAAAGAAAAAGTGATGTTAAAGAGATAAGACATAAATACTGTAATAGCAGATAATGTGGATATGTGAAAGAATTCTAACATCATACCCTTTATACAAAGGTCAAGAAATTTCCTCAGAAAAAGTGGATGAATTTTTGCAGAAACAGAATTTGTTCCAACAAAGTACTGAAACCAAGATAAACCATTCTATCTATACTGTTAAAATGAATTAATGTCAAATAGCATAGCTTGAGTGTTTGCTAAAATTGTTTTCAGACAACGTATACAGACTATAGAAATTTAATTAACAATGTAATATATTTAATATATTAAAATATGCTTTGATAGATCAGAAGCTTTTTAAAAAATGAAATCAAAGTTACTTTTGTCAAATGTGAAAAAAGTATCTACTAAATACTTACCAAAAAGATACAAGGAGGCAATAAAAATGCAACAGCTCTCTTGGAACAAATGAAACCCTCTCACCTTCTGTTACATTTATATAGCCGTTTGTGGGATGGAGTACTATACAGGTCTGCTGTGCCATTTTTGGAAACATTTTTTTCAGGGTATGCTTAACACTTTGACAGCTTACAGGGCTGGATAAATTAGGGCACAATTTCTGGCACTCTTGGATAATTTCCCATTGTCGGTTGTTAAACTGGCTTCCTCTTTGCTTCCCAATCCTTTTTCTCACTTTGTTTCCTTAACCAATTTGCTTCATTAAATTATTTAGTTAACTGTCAGAAATTTTGTTCACACTCCACTGGCTGTGGTTCCAAAAGAAAAAAGTAACCAAGTACAATAGTATGGCATGAACCATTCAAGTTGTCATCAGCTTTTGGAAGAAAGCAAACATAAAATAACTATCTTATCTTGGGATAGGATGACTCTATGCCTGAAAACTGTGGATGACTCATAATTGCTGGTCATTTCCTTCTATCTCTTTCTTTGGTTTTGGTTTATATGATCTATAGCACTTTTTTTTTACCCAGCCTCTCAAAAGAGGCTTAGTTATTCTTGGAATAGGTTTAGATCTATTCTATGAATAACTAATCTTAATCCAATCCATTATAAAGCATACTATACTAAAAGCAGTGGGTTAGGTTGGGAGAATCGAGTTATACCCACAACTCCGTTAAAATGATTTCTTGGCCAAGTACCTATGTTTACATGATTATATGGTACATCTTCAGTTCCCTATGCCAATCCTCTATAAAGGTTCCACCCCACTCACCGCCACCCCAATTTAGTGTCCTCAAATAATTCCAATTCCCAATTCCAGAACTGGCTCAATAGAGTGTGAGGCTAGAAAAAGCAGTCCTCACATACCTGTGAATGAGTACAGCAAAACTACTTTTACTCAGCATTCATAGCTTGCTGATTGCAGCTTCTTGCAATCCGCAAGCTAAAAATTATACTTAGGGATCACAGCACATACTCCCGATTGTATCGAAATGTATTTCTATTCCAGAGATTAATCTTCAATTCACAGCAGAATAGTGATCTTCTAATATTTCATGTGTGTGAAGAAGTGGAGCAGACTTATTCAGTGTGACGTGAGAGCAGAGCATTGTAGTAAATAACTTTTAAGATTTCTTCTAAGTGAATCGTTCATTCCAGTAATTCAGTTACTCTTAAAAGAATGTAACAATTTTGCAGGTATGGTATTAAAAAAAATACTACTCAGACACCTCTTACCAAGATTAATTTTTCTAGTCAAAAACAGAAAATACTTGCAGTTGAAGATTTCAAAATAAACACTAAGCATATACATTTTCTTTTTTGTGTTTGCATCTGACAACTATTTCAATTCATAGTTTTGTTCAAAATTCGGCAGCCCTTCATTTAGCTGTTAAGTCAGATCTTTTCAGACAACTAATTTCAATAATGATCCTTTGTATTCCCTTGGCTTTTCCCCATTAAATTCTTTTCAGGTGTTACATACTTTGGCACACCTGGATCTACCATACAAAGAAAGAATTCTATCTGTGAGTGTTGGTCTTTTTTCAGTGCCAGCTCCTGATAATGTGATTAATTATCCTTGAAAAAATTTCTTCTTTTTCAATAATGAAAATTATCTTTTTACAAAAAAAAAATAAAGCAAAAAATAGTATACTTAAAATGATACTTAGAATTGCTTCTTATGACAAACACTTTTTCCTTTCAATATGAAAGGTAATCAGAATTATTAGTCAGATCATAAATTTCTCAAATTAGTACTACCAAGGACAGAACATTATTATTCTCCCAAGTCTCTTCTCCATCTCTACTGCTGATATTACTGCTGACATTTATATGGTAAAACCTGCAATGTTAGCAACCACACACTTAATGTGTTGTGCAATTAGATTTTATCTAAAATAATAAATTACTGTGAATTGGAAAACTTCATTTTGTGCAACAAAAAAACTTCCCTTATGTCTCACCAAACAATAAAAAATAATAGAGTTAGTTGTTGTTATTTTGGATCCGATTCCAAGAACTCAGAACAAGAAATTTAAACACTTTCAAAAACCACCCCTTCTCCAGGGGTGGGATGCTACCGGTTCTGCCCAGCTCTATAGAACCGGTAGCTCTGAANCAGCTGCTTTGCGTGGCACAGCCAAGGTTGAAAAAGCAGGAAAAAAGAGGCTTTCCAAACACTGCGCACCTGCACGCAGGGCTTTTCAGCTGTCCAGGCGGCAGAGCTTAAGGTTTTTTACACACACACACAGCGTTTTACGCAAAACATAATCACCGAACTGGTAGTAACACCAGTTGAATCCCACCCCTGCCCTTCTCTATTTTTTATCAGGAAAAAAATTAAGTTATTGCTAATCTCCTCGTGCACAAACTACAGTAAGCATTCAATATATCACAGACAAGTTCAGTTCTTAAGATTTTATTTAAAGTTGAGAAATTCATAATGATTCCAGCTTTCCCTCCCTATATTGCACTCTGTGAGCTCCTTGTTATAATCAAGAAGCAAAGAAACCCAATAGTTGAGAATAGTTTTCCCCAAATGTATAGTTCAACTCTGTTAAAATAAATTTATATAGAAAAGACAGCATTTACAACTGATTTGACAGTGTTCAGCTATTCCATATTCCCCAAATATATTAAACATCCCAATTGCAGCAGCTTCTAGTAGTGTGTTTTGATAATGTTTTTTCTTAGCAAATATAATATTCCATTGTTACAGAGCTACTCAAATCAACTTTGGAACAACTGGATGTACATCTAAAACTTCTTAATGAAGTTGAAAACCACACCTTATGCTGAAAATATATAAATTGTATCCAGTGCATAGCTTTACAGTAGCTTTTGAGAAGTCCATTATCTCAAATTGGCACACAAAATAAGTCACACAGCAAATTCAGTGCATTTATAAGACGCCTGTTAGACATAAGACAACTAGAAGATGTAGCATCACCAAATAACCAAGAAAAAGATAGCGAGATTTTGCCCGTGAGGTCAGCAACTTGGAGCAGAAAATACTTCGTCCTCGAATCCATCTCCTAATAGAATGTGCTCCTCCTTTTACCTGCGCACAATCAAAGAATACACCTTGTTTAAAAGTATACATTGGAAATTCTTTATTAGATCTGTTCAGTAAACACAGACTTAGTCAATAATTGTGATGTAAAAACTTTCATAGGCACATAAATTTGTTGAATTTGATAATCCAATAATTGATCTAATTGTCAGGACAGGTTGCCATTAATAGCAATAGCAGCTAGACTTATATACTGCTTCATAGCGCCTTACCGCCCTCTCTAAGTGGCTTACAGAGTCAGCATATTGCCCCCAACAATCAGTCCTCTATTTACTGATCTTAGAAGGATGGAAGGCTAAGTCAACCTTGAGCCTGGTGAGATTCGATCCGCCAAATTGCAAGCAGCTGACAGTCAGCAGAAGTAGCCTGCAGTACTGCTCTAACCACTGTGCCACCAAGGCACACCAAATATTATCATGTCATCGGCATGCAAACTCAGTAAAACTAAACAGTGAAAGAATTCATTCAATTTTAAGTGTCATATATCATCTGAAGTGATTGTACCCTTAGATGTTCTAGTTACTTTATCTCTTTCTTTGACATATTTCTTTCTCCAAGAACTAAACTTGCTTTTTTATTACTATTATTATAGTTTTAGGAGACAGAGCTAGTTATTGACTCAAGGGCACCTGCTGAATTTTATGAGTGACTGAGCTTCCAGTCTTACTCAACCTCCACAGTTATTTGCATATTTACAGAGGACTGCACTTGAACATAGACATCTTAGTAATTCAATGGCATTTCAAAGAGCAGCACTTCGATAGTTGTGTGTTTTTTTTTAAGTGATTCAAATATTGTAACTCTTGAAAGGTGAGATCAAGTGGCATTTGAGAAAACAGTATAACCAGAATTTTGTTAAAATACTGGAATTATTTCAGTACTGGATGCAAAGCAAAGAATTTACAAGAAAATCAAGAGGCACAAAGTCTAATGGGAAATTATTTTCATCATATGATCTCTGCTTTTTTTAATTATGATGTGAGTTATTTTCACATCAATGAGAGAGATTTCATCTTACCTTTTGCATTACAATATGTTCATTTGGATTGATGACCAGAGCTTCTCTTTCCTCATCAGATTCCATCTGAACAGCATAATCCCTGGGTGATGATCTGTAAGTAATCATTTCAAGCCTTGAAAGAAAAGTTAATAGAGTTCAAGATTTCAGAAATTTTTAAGCAATAACCAACTATTTATTTATGTACACTTTTCTTTGAATCATGATTCTTAATATTGATGGGGTTTTTTTTTCAAATTACAATGTTAGATTTTCTTACTTTTCAAGCAGGCAAGATTTTTTTAAATTAAAGTCCTATTCATTTTCTTTATTTTTTCAATTTTTATGCTGCCAAATAATTCCAATTTCTGGTGGCTTATAACAAAAATATAATAAAAGAATCATCCAAAAACAACCCCCCCCCAAATATAACAATTTAATATAATAAAACCTCTATGATAAAAAGAATATTAGCAGACAATAAAACATTTATCTACAGGGACCAGCCTAATTTCTAGAAGAAGACTGTTCCAAAGGCACTACTGTAGGAGAAAAAGCATGTTTTCTAGCTCATCTCTCCTCACCTCATGAAAATGGGCTGAATCTCCCAAAATAACTACCTCAGACAGGTTAATGAGTTAGAATAAAAAGTCTTACAAAAACTTTGGTGCCAAACCAAACAGGGCATCACATGTCAAAATTAGGACACTGGGCTGCACAAAAGCTAATCATATGCATTTATGTAATATGCATTATTAGTGAAATACCCCAGTTGACATATGTGACTAATAAATCACAATTTCAATCATAAAAAGGGGACAGATTTGTTAAAATAACTGAAACAAACGGAGATATGGAATAGTATATTAATTTGCTTAGGAGCCAATGCTACCTCCATCGATCAGATTAGCATATACAGCGATTAGATGGATTAGTATCATAAAATATAATTGCAGTAACAATAGTGATAATTATAAATATTATTATTTATAGAGATATAACAACATTTCACATTTCATCACTTCAGTAGTCATAAAATAATATATTTGAATAAATGAAGTTTATCTAGTAATTGCTTCCTGAAACACGACTCCTCGGGGCAATGTTGAATGTTACAGGATTCTTATACTCCCATAGTTGTACAGCCATATAGTATTTGTAAGACTGATTTTTGTTTCCAAATATTTACAATGTACAGAAATCCCATAGTCAATAACTCAAGAAGGCATTTTAAAAAAATTCTTGATTATACATCAAATCTAAAGAAATGGCTATGTCCATCGTGAAGTGTTTCATATGTCCGTATATTCCAGGTCTTGTAGCAACATGTTTTTTATAAACATGACATAAATGTTTGCCTATTGAAATCAAGCTCAGTAAGATCTCTCTATGTATGACTACCTTTTAATCTGTTCCTCAGATAGTCCCAAAGCGTCTTCTGCAACTTTTCTTCTATTTCTTTCTTCCGAGAGCCTTTCAGTCAGTCGTATTATGGTCTGTTGCTCTGAATTACGTTGTCCCTCCAGGTCTACAAGTCTAGTGCAAACCCACACGTGAAGTAAGTTACACATAAGAAAAAAATAGTTTCACTTTTATTTTTATTTGTGCTTTTATTCAATTACTATACTAAAATTACTCAATTTAAGAATTATTTTAAATATTTAAAGTTAAACTAATGCCCTTTCCTTAAATTATATCATAGTGTGATTTACATCTTAGCCAACAAAATGTATTTTACTACTGCAACAACTATTACTACCACATAAATATATAGCAACCTTTTCTTGAGTTGGCTGAGTTCCATATCGTCTATTTCAACAGTAACTGCAGCTCTTTCTTGAGGAGCTCCTGGAGGAACTTCAGTTGGAAGGTCATTCTAAAACAGTAACATGACATGCTATTTCAATATTGATGTTGATGTTCAATACCGTTATGCCATTTATGAGAAAACAGTTCATAAAAGTCAAAAGTTAAACCTATATCACATTTATTAAAATAAGTAATTTTCACTTCTTTATAGTTAATTCCAAAGTAAAGGAAACACGGATAGTTGTCAACCTACAACAGTTCATTGTAGTGATTGTTCAAAGTTACAACCACACTGAAAAATGTGACTTCTGACTGTTTTTCACAGTTACAACCTTTGCAGTATCCCCCTCATCATGTGATCATAATTCAGATGCTTGACAATTGGCTCGTATTTATGACTGTTGCTGGGTCCCAAGGTTATGTGATCATCTTTTGTAACCTTCTCACGAGCAAAATCAATGGAGAAACCAGATTCACTTAACAACCAGGTTACTAACTTATCAACTGCAGTGATTCCAGGGGTGGGATTCAACCGGTGTTACTACTGGTTTGGTGACTATGCTTTGCGTGCGCATGTGCGCTTTGCACCCACACGCACATGTAAAACAACCCTAGGCTGTGCTGCCCAGACAGCTGAAAGGCGCTGCGCACAGGTGTGCAGCATTTGAAAAGCCTCTTTTTCCCTGCTTTTTCAACCTCNGGCGGCTGGGCCAAACAGCAGCAAACACAGAACCAGTTCGGTGTCTGCTGCTCTTCAGAGCTACTGGCTCTATAGAACCGGGCAGAACTGGTAGCATCCCACCCCTGAGTGATTCACTTGACAACTGTGGCAAGAAAGGTCATAAAATGAGGCAAAACTCCCTTAACAAATGCTTCACTTAACAACAGCAATTTTGGTCACTTAACAACAGCAATTTTGGGCCACTTAACAACAGCAATTTTGGGCTCAATTGTGGTCGTAAGTTGAGGATTACCTATACATAAGAGGCTTACTTGAATTTATCATAAAGTTTTCTGGTAGTGGATTACAAAACAAATGTATGAAGGGACTGTGAATAGATCAAGGAGGAGGGAAAAACTGAGGTTGGGATTAAATGCAACTGATACCCTCAAAAAGAAATAAAGTGAAAACTTAAGAACGAAAAGGCAGTGCATGAAGTTGTATTTGGATGTGATAAAAGGATGATTTGTCTTCAAGGTCAGAAAAGAATACATAGGTGTAGTATATGGGGAGGAATACTAAATGGTAAACTAGATTTTAGTTGTACTTTCTTTGTTTTTCTTATCTTATACCTTTACTTTTTTTTTTTTTTTTGCCTTACAGGTATTCCTCAACTTACTGCCACAATTGGGATGAAAATTTCCACCGCTAAGCAAGGAGGTTGTTATGTGAATTGGGCCCAATTTTACCACCTTTTTGCCACAATTGTTAAATGAATCATTGTGGATATTAAGTGAATCACGTGGTCACTGAGTGAATCCAGCTGCCCCTATTGACTTTGTTGGAAGCTGGCTGGTTGGGATGGTCGCAAATGGTGTTCACATGACCCTGGGACGCTGTAACCATCATAAATGTAAGCTGGTTGCCAAATGCCCACATTTTGATCATGTAACTTTGGGGATGCTGCCTAAGTCATAAGTGTGATGACTGGTCGTAAGTCACTTTTTTAAAAGTGCTATTGCAATTCCGAATAGTTGCTAAATGAATGGCTGTAAGTCGAAAACTACCTGTATTTCAAATATTCAGTTTCTGCATTTTGCATAATCTTCTTGCCCCCCAAAAAGAAAAGCATGAAGATTATGTATGCATGTAAGAATGACAATGCATATCTAGAGTAAACTTGCAAAAAAGAGCTTGTTGATGCACACTGGCACAAATACCAAAGCTTTCTGACTTGAGTAGGCTGTTGCCATATCTATGTACTATCTTCTAGGTTTTTAAAGTATGAGATAAAGATGTGCTCTTTCAAGAAAGCAGAGAAAATTACATTTCTTGATCCCTTCATCTTCCTGCAACTATTTATTCTATTTGGAAAAACTAGAACTAAAGTCTCAAGACTTAAGTGATTTGCTTCTACTAGTAAAGATAAACAGCACGTCAGAAAACTGATAACTTCTAGATCTTCAGAAATTAATTCAAACTTAATTATGTGGATAAGGCTACGGTACTTTCCATACATACTATTCCTCAGTATCTATTTATTCAATATTGCCAATCCTTCTTACCTGGGTGTTATCTTGAGCAGAAGCAACTTGTATCTGATAGTCCCTTTCAAGCTGCAAGTAACGATTCTGGAGGTCATTATAGCGAAGTTGATTATCTTGTAAAGTTTGGGACACCATTTTTAGTTGAGCAGACAATACAGCATTTTCTTGCACTGACTGCATTACCTGAAATAATTTGAATTGGATAAATGACTAAATTCATGAATGTGCCCAGACATGCCAAAAGAATCTAAATATTATCATTAGACAGCCAACTTCTACATTAAATCAAAATTGTGTATTTATTTGAAAGAATACATATATACCCAGATGTCTATAGTTTCACATTTCTATACTAAGCTTCACACCATTTACTAAATCCTGAATAGAGATGCTTACATGCTTAGGCTTGTGCTAAGGCATTAGCAAGAAGGAAATTAAAATTTTGAACATTTTTATTTATTATATTTATGTAATGGTGAAATCCAACTGATCTTTTTTTTCAAACTAATTTGTAGCAAAAGTTAGTATAGTACATGGAAATGTATTACTGAGTGAATTTCCATGGTTCCATATGCAAGTATCAAGTACCATGTTTTGTTGCATCTTCATGCTTACCTTTGAGTTTATTTGTTGGAATTTCAATTCTCTCTGGTGCAGCTCCTGAAAGCAACGCTGGAGTTCACTCTGTAAATGAGTTCTTTCAGCTAATAGATGCTTCACTTGATCAGAGACATCTGTGTTTCCAGCAAGAGTAACAGACTCTAATCCCTTGCACAATATATAAGAGCATAACAATGTGACTTAGGTTGGCTATACATAGTCTACAACATGATTGCATACAATGTCAATTTAGAATGCATCCTGTTGAATTTCTCCCACTGCTCTTGCCACAATTTTATCACATTATTTCCACGAAGAGAAATATGAAAATTTATCACTATACTGTATTTATAACTACAACTCTCTATAGTATGTGCCCAAGATATACATGCCATCAAGATTCTTGACTAACCTGGGCTTGAATAAGGATTGCATTGTATTGTATTATAAGCATTGTACCATGCTATAAAAAGTATATAGTACATATATTTGTTTTCGTAGATTTTCACG